>CAUYRH010073641.1:0-22500 GCA_963574655.1 Perodicticus potto
TTTTCTGTATTCTTTTCTGTAAATCAATTCTGTCTTACCACTGGGGGTGGGGGGGAAATAATGTAATGAAGAATAATAAAATACATGTATTTAAAAAAAAAAAAAGAAAGAAATCCAAAGCACAATGATAAAAGTTTTGAAAACCTATTTTTCAAATGCATTCTCTCATAACACCTTGTTTTTCTCTTTCTTAGTTTCAAGTTTTTAGTCCTTTTAGCTTACATGCTTTATAAATTGATACACAATTATATTCTGAAGCCAAAACTGTGTCTGAGTGAGGTACTCTGTCTGTGGGATCACATTTGCTTCTGGTAGCTCTTCTCACATGAACTGCCGTTAGCAAACTCAAGAGTCAATACCACTTGGTATCATCTGAAGCCCTGTGGACAACTGGTCATCAGGAAGAGACTGGAACCCTTTAACTGACCTTTTGCAGACCACAAAGCAGCTGTCAAATAGTAAAGAGGTTTTTACTCTAATACTCAGTTAGGCTGAGTCTTGGATATTAGGTCCTTTCTCTAATATTTTATTAATTTTTTCTCCGGAACGGATTTTTGAGTTTGCATGTTTTCACTATAAGCCAAAGCCTGTTGCGTGGTAAAATGAGGTTCATCACAGACTTTTTAAGGATAACACTATTGTTAGTAAAAATAAGAGATCAAAATGTTCAGGAATGGGGGAAGGTGTATTAATAATGCATTTGAAATATTTTTGAAATTTTAAAAAATGGGAGAAGATGCTCATGATTTAATATTAGGAGAAAAGTGGATCTAACATTATACAGTATATACAAAATGGTTTTATAGGTTTTCATACATACACATGTGTATATATACATTTATATAGAGAAATAGAAATATGGCAATTTTAACTAATTATATTTCAGTTATAAGATATGGGTTACCTTTTTAGCTGTACTTTCTAAGAATTTCAAAGACAGGTATTACTTTCAGAAATTCTAATTTTTAAAGTAAAAGCAAAAGTGAGAATAATAACCTACAGTAAATCTCTGTTACAGAAAGATTTCTAATTCAAGTTAATAGTTCAGTTATTTCCAAATTCCGAACATTTCCATATGTGCAAAATCTTTTGAGAAAGAGTTGACTTAAGTTCAGTTTCAAAAGTGAGAGAGAATCAAAGCCTGAGAAGAAGCAAAAAAAGGAAAAGTTTATCTGAACAATAAAAATATAGGGACCTCTGTTACCTTGGAAATAAAGAAAGGGAATGAAAGTTTTATGAATAATATGGGTTTAAAAAATTAGGGAGGAATCTGAGAAGCTCAGGTAATTTTTTTTCTTCCAGCAGTTTAAATTAAAGCTTTCTCGGCTTGTAAAGTAGTATGAAAGCTCCCTGCACACATTTACATAGTTTCTCCACCTCCCTTTATACACACATATATAGACAGACACAGCTCATTAATTCCTTTAATTAAGAGAAATGAATCAAGGCTTTTCTCTTCTAATACTTTGCTTTGTTATTCTCAATATGGCACCATAGTCTTTGATGTTCCCTTAATATATTTCTTTGGAAATCTCTCAACTAAGTTCATATTGAGGCTGCTTCTTATGGATGTGAGAATAATTTCCTAAACCTGGGTTCTGATACACATTTGAAAAATGATCACAACACAGCATGCAGCAATGCACGTGAGCTCAGTTTGGTCTAGAATTGTCTCCTGACAGCAATTATACCAAGATCTGATTCAAAAATCAAGAATTTGTGACAATGTGTAATAGAAGTGAGAATGAATTTCACTATTTAGAAGACTCAAATTCAGGTAAATTTATAGTACATGCAAAGTTTTATGGAAATATTTACTTGAAAGATAGTTATTTTGATTGTCTAATTACACAAGCAGCATAAGTGGAGGCCACTCTGATATGGTGGTTTCCTATGAGAGAAACAATCATTGACCCAAAGCTTAATATACACCAGCTTCCTGTAAGCCAGTTTATATGAGTAGTGTCCTCTAATCCTTAGATGAATTCTTTGAAATAGATGATCTTCATCCCTATATTATAGATAAGGAAGCTAAAGTTCAAAGTCCAATAACTTATCTAAGGTACCTAAGCTATGAAATGGCAAAGGCAGGATTTGAACCTGGGTTGATCTGATTATCAGAACCACAAACATTTCACTGTATTACATAATCTCCATTCTTACTCATTTGTTAAAGTGGGCCTTCTATCAGCAACACTTCTCCTTACCTTTTGTACTTTAAAGTGATTAAAATATCCTGTAAAAATGTCCCAGGATATTTTATTCAATATTTTGAAGAAATGAAGACTACCCTAAAAAATGTCTTTAGTAAGACAACCACCTCTTAGGTTGGCCTGATTTTGTGAAGCACTGTTACAGATTTTACTATTATTTAAGAACATTAATAAGGTTATCATTTAGCAGCAGCAGAAAAGATGTGCATAAATTTTATACATTTCTATTCTTGTCCCTAAGCAAACTTCTAAAACCAACATCTAATTTCTTTGCCATTTAAAAAACTATCTTTCCAACAAGATTTTCATTGAAAACACTGAAAAAAATCTAATATGTTTGTTTATCAAAGTGTTTGTTCTAAATACACATCAAGTGCTGGTTTGGTTTACACAAAAGATGTAGACTCCATCCTGATTGGATGTTCACCAGGGGACTACCTGTCTCAGGTACTGAGTGAGTAGAAAAGCACCCTGTTTTCCCTTTGCTCTCACACCACCATAATCAGTACAGACTTCTATGACCAGTATGTGATGCGTTTTCCCCTATACCAAGCAAGCTGTCGATCCTGCAGCAGATACCATCTGTGTGTCCTCCAATCCAATTCAGGTACTATCCACCTGGAGACAGCCTCAGATCCCACAGGGTGAAGGCTCAGTCCCCAAGATCACCCTCCTTAAGGCATCAGTCACAAGTCTGGATTCCAGAACTTCTGACTGACTGGCTTCAAGTTTGCTTAAGCAAACTTACTTATGTTTGCTGGTTTATTATAAAGAATATTTACAAGGGAGTCTGATAAAGAAAAATGCATAGGATGAGGAATGGTGGAAAAGCTGCAGAACTTCTATGTCCTCCCTGGGTGCTACCTTCCAGAAATATTAATGTGTCTGGTTGTCTGGAAGCTCTCTGTACCCAGTCTTCCTGGGCCTTTTGTAGAGAGTTCATTGGATAAGCAACACTGGAGCAGGGGCAACCATGTAGAATTCTGAGTGGACAAAAAGGGTCTGACTAATACTGACAGACCAAGTGCAGAACCAGGAAGGCCTGCCTGTTCAGTTTCTTTTTGGCCTCATTCTGTAGCACCCCTTCCTCACAGGTATGGGGCAGGACCTTCTGAAATGAGTGTCTTATGACCTACAATCAGACCAGGTAGGTCAGAGAATTAATTTATGGCCAGCTCCAAGACAGAAAAGGCAGAGGAAGTTTATAGTTTTAGTTTCTATGGCTTGATTTGGGAAGAAATAACAAGGTGTTTTAAGAGTTATCATCCAGGAAGAATGGACAAAACCCACATGGAGGTACCTTCAACTCAACACTTAGAACCGAGTTTGGCACATAGAAGTTTCCCTCCCATGTGTGTTGAAGTACATTATTTCTGAGCAGGATGCTGTGTTCTGATAACAGATTCTCGCCTCCTCTAAAATTTAGGGTACATGACCCAAAGCAAGAAATCTTGACTTTGGCTTCTTTTTTGCCTTTAGGTTTTTTGCTGTGGCATAGTAGAAGCAGAGAGAGAAGGGTATGGACTACTGCTACCCATAGAGAAGTGTTTTTCAACCTTTTTTTTGTTTGTTTAATCTCATGGTATACTTGAACCTGTAGTTAAACTTCTGTGGCACATTTAAATTATGTTGATCAAAATAAGAGTAAAATAAAGAATAACAATAATTATAAACTTCTTTCAAAAATAATTTAATTGATCTTAAAAATTTTCATGGCGCACCTAAGATCCTGCCATGGCACACTTACTGCCCTATAGGTACAGGCATTGATGGCCAGCTAGCTTCCTTTCTTCACTTTATCTTTGGTTAGAGGTATTGGCCCTACCCATAAAAGTCATCTGCCTTGTCTAGCCCTTTCTCCTTCCTTCGTCTGTGCATCCTTCCTCTGTGATCATCTTGTGCTCACCTGGCACCTGTCTCTTTGTTGCATTGGCGTCAGTATCAACATTGGGGTCAGTATTAGTTTTCTGTGGCTTTTCCATGGAGTTTTCATGACTCATTTCTATTATATGTAATTCTTGTTTGTAATGGTTCTATTCACAAAGAACACGTTCTCTATCTACAAACATATATGAACACATTTTGCTGTCCAACATCATTGCCAGATATTTGATAAGGTGGGTAAGGAACTGGTTTAGGCCTGTGAGACTCAGGCCTGCTAGGATGGCTAAGGAAGAGAGTGATGGGACCAGAGCGATTAGGCCAGGAAAAGAAAGAAAGGACATCCAAATTGGAACAAAAAAAGTCAAATTAGCCTTGTTTGCAGAAGGCTAATCTTATATTTAGAAAAACCTAAAGATACCACCAGAAAAACTGTTTGAGCTGGTAAGCAAATTCAGTAAAGCTGCAGGATTTAAAATCACCATAGGAAAATCAGTTGCATTTATGTATGCAATAGTGAGTAATCTGTAAAAGAAATTAAGGAAACAATCTTGGTTGGGGTGGCAGGAGGGTAATTGGTGGGGCCACACCTACGGTGCATTTTAGAAGGGTACAGGAGAACCTTACTAAATGCAGAATACAAATGTCTTCATATAATAACTGAGAAAATGCCATGAAGGCTATGTTAATCAGTTTGATGAAAATAGTTCAGATTGTATATGAAACCAGTACATTATACAGCTTGATTGCACTATTGTACACAGCTATGATTTAATAATAAAGACAATTAAAAAAAAGAAAATAATCTCATTTATACTACCTACAAAGAACATGGAATACTTAGGAATTAATCTAATCAAAGTAGTGAACGCTCTACTCAAGGAAAACTATAAAACACTGATGAAAGAAATTGAAAATGGAAAGATATTCCATGCTCATGGATGAGAAGAAATAATATTGTCAAAATGTCAATACCATTCAGAGCAATTTACAGATTTAATGCAATCCCTATGAAAATATCAATAATGTTCTTCCCAAAGTTAAAAAAAGCAATCATAAAATTAACATTGCACAACAAAAGACCCCAAAGAGCCTACGCAAATCCTGAGCAAAAAGAACAAACTGGAGGAATCACATTACTTGATTTCAAAGCTATAGTAACAAATAGTACTAATGTAACAACAGACACAGAGACCAATGGAACAGAAAAGAGAATCTAGATAATAAATCCATATACTATATTATAGTCAATGCATTTTTGGTAAAGGCACAAAGAGCATGCAAGGGAGAAAGGACAGACTTTTAAACAGATGGTTCTGGGAAAGTTAGATAACTATATGTACCTAACTAGACTGCTATCTTTCACCACAAACGAAGTTGAATAAAAATGGATTAAAGATGTAAATATGAGTCCTGAAACCATGAAACTACTAGAAGAAAAAATTTGGGAAATGATCCAGGACATTGGTCTGGGCAAAGATTTTTTGTGTAAGACCTAAAAAACACAGGCAGAATAAGCAAAAATAGACAAAAGGGATTACATCAATCTAAAAAGCTTCTGCACAGTGAAAGAAATAACCAATCAAAGAGGCAATTCACAGAATGTGAGAAAATATTTAGAAACAATCCATTTGACAAGAAATTAAGAACTAGAATATATGAGGAGCTCAAACAACTCAATAGCAAAAAATAAATAACATAAATTAAATTAAAAGAAAACCTACAAATAATCTAATTTAAAATGGGTAAAAGATTCAAACAGACAATTTTCAAAGAAGACACACAAGTGTCCAAGTATATGAAACGTTCATTGTCACACTAATCATCAGAGAAATGCAAATCAAAACCACAATGAGATACCTTCTTACCTTAGTTAAAATGGATTTTATCAGAAAGATTGAATAAAAACATTCTATTAAGGATGTGGAGAAAGGGGTACCCTCATACCCTCTTGTTGGATATAAATTAATATAGCTACTATGGAGAACTGTATGGAGGTACCTTAAAATACTATGCAGAACTACCACATGATCCAGCAATTCCATTACTGAGCATATTTCCAAAAGAAAGGAAATTGAAGAAATATCTATTTGCACCCCCATGTTTTCTATGGCACTATTCACGGTAATCAAAATATGGACTAAACCCAAGTGTCCATCAATAGATGAGTGGATAAAGAAAATATAGTATATATATACAATGGAATACCATTCAGCCATATAAAAGAATGAAATCCTGTCATTTGCAGCGGCACAAATAGAGTGGGAAGACCTCATGTTAAGTGAAATAAACCAGGCACAGAAAGCCAAATCTCGCATTTTCTCACTCAAGTGAGAGCCAAAAAAGTGGATCTCATGAAGATAAAGAGTAGGCCAGTGGTTACCCAAGGCCAAGAAGGGTAGAGGGGAGAAGGAATGAAGAGAACTTGATTAATGGGTGCAAATAGACAGTTTGAGGGAAGAAATAAGACCTAGTGTTCAATAGATGAGTAGTGTGAATATAGTTAATGATAATCTATTGTACATTTCAAAATAGCTAGACTAGAATTAATTTGAATATTCCTAGCATAAAGAAAAGGTAAATATTTAATGTGATGGATATCCTACTTACCCTATTTGATTTTTATGCATTCTATGAGTATATCAAAATATTATATGTATCCCCAACACATGTATATTTATTGTGTATCAAAGAGAAAAGAGCAGAGTGATGAGTAAGTGGGTTGTCCTATCGTTTCCAGCCACCTCAACAGCCCCCACCTCTGTAGACACCTCCCAAGAAAAGTCTAGGGTCATCTTCACTGGCATTTTCCCAGCAAGCCAAGAGCTGTGGTTTTCATGCTGAGTTCCACAGAACGAACCCCCAGCTTCCACAAGGGTCCTTTTACTATTCCTCAAATATTTGACTCAGTTTTTAGTATGAAAGTACAGTAACTTTAAAGGATGCATACTCAATGTATTTTATAACAAAATTTAACACCTGGAGAGCACTAATTCGTGTCCTCCTGATGGATAACTTTTACAATTCCCGTTATGAATTAGGATTTGTAAAATAAACTTTTTGCAGCTTAGATGTTGGCTGTCCCTGTAGGCCATCTCTGTTCTCACTCCATGGGCTCAGATCTTTCGCCCTCCTCATCTCTCAGCTGCGTTATTGAAGTGGGCGCTTATCTTCTTTCCTCGCAGTCTATTTCTCAACAGCAGTCGGCATGATCCTATTCACAGAGTCCTTCTACTCAAAAACTCTCCCATCGTTCCCCTTCTTTTTCAGAGTAAAATCCATCACTGCAACGACCTACAAGGCCCTTCACCACCCACCTTCACCTCCTGCTTGCTGCTCCCATTCTTATTATCCCATTTTTCTCTGGCCTTACAGGCCTCCTGGCCATTCCTCCAATGTCAGGATGCTCCTGCTTCAGCACCTTTGCTCTTGGTGCTTCCTCTGCCTTACAGGCATCTGCTTGGCTTCATGCTGCCCAATCCCCCATCTTTACTCAGAGAATAACTTGCTTTCCCTAAACTGACTACATTTTCTTTAAAATATTTGGCCTGGTGCCTCTAATCCCAGCACTCTGGAAGGTGAGGCAGAATGATTGCTGAGGTCTCAAGTTCAAGACCAGCCTGAGTAAGAGCAAGACCCTGTTTCTACAAAAAATAGAAAAAAATGGCCAGGCATGATGGCATGTACCTGTAGTCCTAGCTACCAAGGAGGATGAGGCAGGAGGATTGCTTGAGCCCAGGAGTTTAAGGTTATTATAAGCTTTGATGGTACCACTGCACTCTACCCAGGGCAATAGAGTGAGACCCTGTACTTGCTTTCTTACTTTCCCCTCTCCATTATAATTGTCTAACTTTTCTATTATCAACACTATCCAGTAGCAATGTATCACCATCTAACATACTGTATTTTCTGTTTATTAATTTTGTTTATTGTACCCACCAGTAGAAAAGAAAACGTATATTGCCAGAAATTTCTGAATGTTTTGTTCTCTGCCGTATTCCAAGTACCTGAAAGATCGCAGGTCATCAATAAATCCTAGAATTCTCTAGAAATAATCTATAAGCCCCTAAGCATTAGTAAGTAGGCTAGATTGTCCTTGGACTTTTGCAGGGGAAATGAACGAGATACTTTGTGTCCAGGAGGAGATTCTCCATCTAGTTACTCCTTTCCTGAGAATTGAGACCAAACTATTTTAAGAGAGCTACTCTTCCATTGCCTTGGGCACCACTCTAAACAGATCTTTAGGTCAGCACCAATGACCAGGTGATAATATTCAGGAGAATCTGAGAATAAGGTGTGTAAAAGTCAACTAGACCTTAGAGAAATAACATTTACAAAAAGTTACAAAAATGTTCAAATACAATGACTTGCGTGAGTCTAAATAAGTAATAAAAAAATTTTTTTTCCTGTTTTCCTTAGCCTCCAATCGCCTACCGTTTCCCCTATTGCCTATACCTTTGTCCTATCAATGAGGTAGGATCCAGGCATTTGGTTCTTTCTCCTTTTTCTGCTTCCAAACATTGGTTATTTCTCTGCTTGCTACTATTTCTTACCTGGGGTGACTATAATAAGATGAAATCAAGGTAGTCAATGTTACCATTTCTGGTAAAAGTTGAGTGAAGAGAGAATAGTTACTGGCTAAAAGGAAGTTTAAGACTCCATATGGATGGTAGTTCCATGCATTTCATTAGCACATGTATTGATAGTAATACTAACACATTAGAAATGATTCTTCTTCACCGCTCCATTAGTTTCTTTCTTCCTTTTTCCCCCTTCCTTCCTTCATTTCTTTCTTTTCTTTTTTTTGAGACAGTCTTACTTGGTTGCCTGGGTAAAGTGCTCTGGTGTCATAGCTCACGGCAACCTCAAACTTTTGGGCTCCAGTGATCCTCTTGCCTCAGCCTCCCAAGTAGCTGGGACTTGGGTGCCCGCCACCGCATCTGGCTAGTTTTCCTACTTTTAATAGAGATGGGTTCACTCTTACTCAGTCTGGTCTCGAACTCCTGAGCTCAAGCAATCCACTTGCCTTGGCCTCCTAAAGTGCTAGGATTACAGGCATCAGCCCCCGTGCCTGGCCACTATTTGTATTATCAACACACATGTATTTCATTAATACACATCAACAAGAGCAATATATACATAGTGACAGATGAACTTTTTAACTATCCATTTTGCAAAGTTAGTGAGTGGGTGTTTGTAAGGCTGATCTACTATTGTATGTAAATGTAAACATCTCTTATGCTGCAGTGACATCTTTTAGTAATTGCCAGCTCAGTATGAAAAGTTGTGTTCAGCCATACAACCACTCTCAGTTAAAAGGTTGTGCCTTTTAATAGCTGAATAGGCGGCCCTTTCAGTCACATCTCAGAATCTCCTTGGGTATGCAAGGTAAATAGCCTCATTAGTAATGGAATATGAAGGGGACACAGTGCTCCTCAAATAGGGCAAAAGGGGACCAATAAGGTGGAACAGAGGCAGTGATGGAAGCCAACCACTGCTTTTATTTTGTGTTTCAGATTTTTGTGCTGAATAAATGAATTATAAAAGCTAGCTGCTGGGTAGCACCTGTGGCTCAGTGAGTAGGGCACCGGCCCCATATACCAAGGGTTGTGGGTTCGAACCCAGCCCCGGTCGAAATGCAACAACAAATAGCCGGGTGTTGTAGCGGGCACCTATAGTCAGCTACATGGGAGGCTGAGGCAAGAGAATCGCCTAAGCCCAAGAGAGCTGGAGGTGCCACCGCGCTCTACCGAGGGTGACAAAGTGAGACAGAGTCCCACTTAAAAAAAAAAAAAAAAAAGCTAGCTGCTAAAAGTCAAGAAGAGCCTAAAGAGAGAAGCTGGGAAAATTTATTCTTTCTAGAGTAGAGCATAGCTTGTTGGCTGCGTGTTAACAGAACAGTCCCAAAAGATGGACCCTTGACTACCGTGAGTGTATTTTCAAAAGGCTGCAAAAGAAGAGAGCCTCTCCCAGATCTCTAACCCCCCATAGACCTCGGCCATACATTTCCCCAAGGCATTGGTGTCCCTGCTATGTGACTTGACAGTCCTCTTGTTTTGAGGACTATTTGACTAAGCCTCCTTCCTGTGCTGAAATTCAAAATCATTACCTCTCAGTGGAAAATTCCTCTTCTACTTGAAGCACTAGACAATAGACTTCCACCAGTTCAAATCTACTGATACATTTATTATTGCCTACCTCTGTAACATCTACAGTTATTACCACTTAACTATCACTTAAAAAATTAAATTGCTCCCAAGCTTCCAGAATTGAATAGTCCTAAAATGGAAGAGCTAGATGGGTCTTGGTGGCAATTTGGTACAGGCTTCTGCCTTTAGGTTGTTAAAGGACTAATGGATGCAGGGCACTTAGATATCTTCTATTATCCCCCCAAATACCATATCTACATTTGGACAATTTTTCCAGTAGAGCCTATTTGTTGTTACTATAACATCTATGCAACTGGTGAACAGGAGAATGAGGACAGTGTAAACCAAAAGTCATACTGGTCATAGTTTTTCTCAGGATATTAATACTTTGCATCCCGAAGCAATATCAGTTGAATGCAGCAGGCTGTGGAGAACATACAATACAGAACCTCCAGCCAAACTAAGTTAAGAGAAAGATTGTGCCATTAACAGTCTGGCCGTGTGCTCTATCTCAGAAGGGCTTATTGGGTGGTTCTCTCTGATCTTTGGGTATTTTGCTTTTATCTCCTCAAATCAACACACTCATCCTTCATTTTACTATCTCCTCTCTCTGTGTTTCTTTTATTGTGGTAAAATATCCATTTTTAAAAAAGATAAAAATTCCTATGTTCACAGTACCTTTTAAATTAGAAAGTTAACTTTTTTTAAGTGAGAGTATTTTTCTTGTTTATCATTTTGGTGGATATTTTTATTACAAATTCTGAATGGTCTGCTTCTAACCCTATTTTACCTATAAGTTCTGTGATTTTTGCAGAGTGCAAATATTTTTTGAAATACATGTATTTCTCACAGCAGAAGAGACCATATTTCATTCTCTTGATGAATGTTAATATCATGGTGTATATATATATATATATATATATATGAATGTTATAAATGGCCATCTTCAGGGCTTGTCGTAGTAAGCAAAACTAAGGTTGGAGTAAATCGCCAGTGAAGAGTGTAATGATAAGAGGTTGCTAGAGTAGCCTTGAGACTTGCTGAACTTTCTGTACATTCATTAGTGTCCAAGTTCAGGAGTCTGGCCACCTGTCAGTCTCAGTGCACTTCTTTTATTTCTCAGGCTCCTCTCACTTCCAACAAAAGAGGATATATAAAATGCTACTTAAGCAAATAGTGGTGACTTTTAAGAATTTTCTTGCAACCATTAGAAAAAAATTTTGATGCCAAGAATATAGTTGCTCAGACAAAGTGAAGCCACTTTCTTTTTGTTGTTTTTGTTGTTGCAGTTTTTGGCTGGGGCTAGGTTTGAACCTGTCACCTCCGGCATATGGGGCTGGCACCCTACTCATCGAACCACAGGCACTGCCCTGAAGCCATTTTCTAAACATGTTTTTAGTTACATAGGAATTCTAAATTTTCAGGTGATAGTTTATTTCCTGTCCCTTTCCCTCCCCCACTCAGCACTCTACACTCTTTTTCTGTCCTATGACACTTCTGCCCAATGCTAACTGGGAAAAGCAGTTACATGGACTTGGTCTTATGGGTGCTATTTTAATTCAATGAGCATGTATCAAACACCTGCTACACACAAAGAACTCAGCTAACGAGTTAGCTACGTTTACCATCCCAAATCAGAAATTGGCATCTGACTAGAGATCTTCTAGAAACAACGCCTTAACCCAAGACAGTAACCGGAATGGAATAGACTCAATGTCCCTTAAATCCCATAAGGGACTAACTCTGATATTTTGCTGGGTGACCTTTATGCTATGGTGTCTGCAAACAAGCTGGGAGCTGAAAGGAGAAGGGTGGGAGACTGATGGGCATCTACACCTTATTTTGTAACTTGTCTCATTCGTGATGTTTGTTAGATACGTCTGTTGTGGGTGCGTGTGTGCGCTCAGTTAGTTCACAAAAGATTGTGAAAACATCAGTTATCTTAACAACGAAGTCACTCTCCATCACAAAGCCACAAAGACAGCCTGGAATAGTGAAATTCCCATGAAATTAAATTGATCCTCGAATTATTGCTTAAATGATAGTACAGTAGAAACTTAAGAGCATATTAATGCTAATGGGACTAGCTCAGCTAATGCTGTGCAAGACCAGTTGAGAAGTGCACCAGGCATGCTACAAAAAGGCCATTATGCTCATCTTTTCATAGATGCATGATTTGTTTTATTCTTAAAACATTTGAAGTTTAAAGTTTTCATACCATGCTTTATAAATAGAAGTGTAATGAGGTTGAAAACCAAAATAGTGCTCACCACTGTGCAGAGAAATACAAAAAAGAAGCTTTGGCCAAATGGTGCCTACTTGAATTCCTTTTTTAAGAAATCCAATTAGTGTTTTATCCCTTGTTGCATTAACCCCAAGATTTAGAAAATTAAATGCTACCCGAGTAAAATGAGAGTGACAATGCAAAATATTTTTAAAAGGGGTCGTTTTAATATCGATCAACTCTTCAACATGTTCAAATTAAAATGTTCCTATATTATAAAACTATTTTGCGAGATGTATGTGATTTATCTCTAAGTTCAAATCCACCTATCTTACATGTATACTGAGCTTTTATTTATGCTTCGAAAATACAGCAGATAAAAAGCATAAGTGTTTCTGATATTATGTTTTGTCATCTTCAGCTAAGAAGATTGAAATCCTGAGAAACAATTTTCTGAAGAAATGAAATCGCATGGCCTCCTGAACCCTTTGGGGAAAAAAAAATCTCTGTTTGCTCAGAATATGAAACAGTAAAACAGTGCAAGTAAAATAGCCAACGTTGCCACCCATGTCATGGTGCTGTCTGTGGCATGCAAAATGATGTTTTAAAACATTTTCTGGGGTTTTACTTATTTAAGAAATAACTCATAAAAATAATATTTACACAATCTTGCTGATGTAAGAGTTTTTGAAACAGATGTATTTATTTTCTGGAAAATTTGGGCGATCGCTTTGAAACCCTTGTGTTGTATAACTTCACAGAAAATATGTCAAAAGGAGATTTCCAAAGTGCGCTCTATCGTGGTAGCATTTCTGAAAATATTAAGAGTGTCCTCCAATGTCCCCGTCTCCTGGGCATTTAGGGCATCTTCAGTAGACTCATTGGTCTCATAGTGTGGGCAAAAAAATGTCTCGCAAAGAAAGAAAAGTTTATAAAAGTCAAAAAATAAAAAAATTTCATTGTTTATATTTTAACGACTGTCATTCAAAGAGAAAATAATCCCATCTGGAGTAACAAATTCTGCATATTGTCACTTCTCATCCCTCTGGTAATAAATGCCCTTCCCCCTTGGCCTAGATAATTCAGTGTTGTCCAGGTTGGAAGTGAAGATTCTGTAAAATCAAACTTGATTTTTTTTTTTTTTTTACAGGTTGCCGTAATATAGCAAACAATTTTGATAACATATCTTTTGCTCTTACCGTTAGATCTTGGATTTAGAGAGGAGGTTTTCCTTCTCATTTATGAATCTGATTAGGTAAATCATAAAAATAAGATATTTAACTTTTACTTTGTAGGTAAACTAACTATAAAATTATAACAGTATATAACTGAGCAAAACCACCTGTCAGAGGCAGTTTATAAATAATGACAGAAAAATCTATCTCTATATTTATATTCAAATATTATGTTTGACACCAAAATGGTTTTCAAAGCTTGATTACTCACCTTAATCAACAACCTTGGCTCCAAATATTTTGGCTCATATTAAAAGTCTAAACTTAACTTCAATGATAAAAAATTGGTACCATTGAGAATATCCAAGGAAAGGAGGTCAACTGTGAAGGCCAGCCCCAGAATGGAGTTCCAACATTGCTTTGAGAAATGGCAGCCTCCTGGGGTTAAGTGAACAGTCCTAGACTGATGGATTTGCGAGGAAGCCCATACTCAGGATTTAGAAATTTAATATATTTAAAAATCAGCTGCTTTATTGTGAAGCCCTGTCTTGTGTACCATTTTGACTTAGAATGCATCTCTTCTCGATCTTTAATTATTCAGGAGACTGTTGGGGAATAGCTGTAGTTTAAAGCACATAGAATCACCTAGACCTAAAATATCTGGGATTAGAGAAGAGGATTGGTTTCAAGAACTATGAATGAAACTGAACCACTTGGTAATGTTAATTGAGTTGCCAATCACAATCTTCAGGGAAGGGTCCCCCGATCAAATTTTCTACTTTATATATTTATATAATATTTAAAATAGTGATGCAGCAGCCCTTATTTACATGTTATCATATAAAGGTTTTTTGAATAATTTTATATGTATGAATCCTTTTATGCTTGTGTCTGACAGGACCCTTTTTGACTCCAAGTGGTAAAACTCCAAGTAGCTTGAGAAAGGAAAAAATATTGGCTTGGTGCCCATAACTCAGTGGTTAGGGTGCTGGGCACATACACTGGGGCTGGTGAGTTCGAACCTGGCCAGGGCCTGCTAAACAACAATGATAACAACAACAACAACAACATCAAAAATAGTTGGGCATTGTGGGGGGCACCTGTACTCCCAGCTACTTGGGAGGCTGGGGCAAGAGAATTGCTTAAGCCCAAGATTTGGAGGTTGCTGTGAGCTGTGATGCCATAGCACTCTACTGAGGGCAACATAGTAAGACTCTGTCTCAAAAGAAGGAAAGAAAGAAAGAAAAAGAGAGAGGGAGGGAGGGAGGGAGAGAGAGAGAGAGAAAGTGAGAGAGAAAGAAAGAAAGAAGGAAAGAAAGAAAGAAGGAAAGAAGGAAGGAAGGAAGGAAGGAAAGGAAGGAAGGAAGGAAGGAAGGAAGGAAGGAAGGAAGGAAGGAAGGAAGGAAGGAAGGAAAGAAGGAAAGAAAATAAGTTGTGGAAGGCTATGGGTTTATCTCATGTTGCCTAAATTTAGGCAGGGAAGACATGGGACTAGACCTTAAGGGCAACAGGATCTAGACATTGAAATGCTCTTAGAACTGCTCTCTCCACCTTCCCAGGTGTTTCTGTCTGTCAGTTGGGTTCACCCCCATGGCTGTAGACTAATGTAGCCTACATGGTACAGAGCCCACAGACAATGATACCAAACCTAATAAATCACAACTCCTTTCAGATGATTCACCAAATTGTCATTTCCCGGTTCTAATTCAATGAAGCCCTCGTAGGCACACCTCTGATGTCCCCACCAGGCACAACAACTGTGGTCATGGTGGTCGTATATGAATATGGCAGTACCCCCAGGATCACACAATTGAAAAAGGAGGGGTTGGTGAAAGAAGTTCTTAATAAAAGGGAGGTTGGGAGAAGAAACATGATGGCAGTCTACCACAATTTCCAAACAGAAATGTGAATGCCCCAGGAATAGACTAGTAATGCCTCAAGTACAATGTTCTGAATGCTCAACCCTTGTTTGACACTGACTGCCTTCCAAGTAACTGTGAGGGCGTGAAAAATATAACTGTTCTTCAGACTATAAAATTGGTAGGAGCCAACCTCCTACATTTCCTTGACCTCGGCCCATAATTCATCTGTGATGAAATCAAAGTTAAAGGTTTGGGAGAAAGTAGTTCGCTCAGAGAGATATCTGAGGGTTCAAAACCTACACCTGACAAAAAGTTAAGAGCCAATAAATGTTAGCTGCCATTATTATTATTATTGTTATTATTCCCATGGTTATATCATTAGAAAAGAAACTCTACAGAAGAAGTCCTTATGTGTCTTCATCAGTTGCTCCTTTTGCTGGGACGGCCCTCCTCTTTCTCTGCCAACAGGCAAAGCTCGAGACGTTCCACAGGCCCAGCTTTGCTCCTTTGCTTGCTCAAAGCATCCTACAGGAAGAAAACTCTGACATTGGGTTGTTGGTGCCGCTGTACCCTTGTTCAGTGAGATGTGTCTAGTTCATTTCCATATTTTCAGAGCTTAGTGGATAAGGGGAGATTGATCTTTTGCTGAGATAACTAAAAATGTACATTTCAATTTGTCTTGTTGGCATTGCCTCTGCCACTTTACTCAGAATTTCTTCCTTCAATCTTTATCTTATCGAAGTCCTAAGAACCCTTCCAAACCCAGCTCAAATGTTCTATATTTTTTGGTGAGGTATCCCCATCCCCTGACCACCCAGCCAGGTCTCTACTCTCAGCTCACTTTCCTCCCCAGGCATTTGGCATCGTCATGTAGTGTAGATATTGGCTTACCTAAAAATAAATGGGATGTAAAGGTTTTATCTTTATCATTCTAGAAAGATACTTCATGTAGTCAAATCCCTTTGCTTTTAGGCAAAGTATATGTAACTAACCCTGTCTTTAAAAATATCAGCTTGAGGGGAAGACAAAATGGCTGCCAGATTTAAGGTGCCATGGGCTCCAAAGTGCAGAAGAGAAAATACAATCCTTTCCTTCCTTGTTCAGTAGCAGAAACAGCAGAAATAGCCAAAGTGGAAAACCTTGAAAAGGAAAAGGGGCAAGAAGCAGTTAGAAAGGTGAGAGGGAAAGAGAATGTGTGCTATCCTGGAAGCCGGTTGAGAATGGATGCTGCTTGGTATACCAGATGGTGAAGAAATAAGGTGCGTATCTATCCTTCTTCTCCTTGGCAACTGGGAGTCTGCCCTGGGAATCATCAGGCACCGTGGGGCCGCAGGATAATCAAGTGGCCTATATGAATCCTACAGCGATGGCCAGATGGAGAGGCCCAACTCAATTTGCAGGCACAGCAACCCAAGATTACGTGAATCGGCCAAGGCCTACCTGTGAAGAAGTGAAGAAAATAAAAAGAAAGTCTCCAAAGCATTAGCTGAATTTGAAGAAAAAATGAGTGAGAATTACAAGAAAGAACTTGAAAAAAGCAGAGAAAAATTATTAAGTGGAAATAAGAGCTCATCGAGAAAAAGAGAAAGAAAGAAAAAGAGAAAGAAGATATCTTATTAGTCATCTTCTTCATCAAGCTCTGATTCTTCAAGCAGTTCTTCAGATTCTGAGGATGAGGAAAAGAGACAAGGGAAGAAAAGGCAAAAAATAACCGTTCACACGAATCATCACAAAGCTCTACATTTGAATCAGAAGCAAGAAATCTGTAAAAAAGAAATGGAAGTCAAAGGATGAAACAGAGAAAGAAAAGTAAATAGAACCCTTAGCAAAAAAAGAAAGAAAACTTATACCGAGGATAAACCTTTATCATCTGAGTCCTCATCAGAGTCAGATTATGAAGAGGAGGTACAAGCAAAATAGAAGAGAAGATGTGAAGAACAAGGAAAAACAGTGGATAAAGGAAGAAGAAGCACAGTAAGAAGAAAAATAAGTCTGCTTCTAGTCACAAGTCAGGATAACATCAAGAAAAAAAAGCAACATTTCTATACTTTAAAAAAGCAAAGTGGAATGGAAACTTCACCTGTGAATGTCTGGACATTTTTACCAAATGCATGGATTTCCATGTGTTAGTAGATTTATTCCTGGACTTTGAGTTGCCAAATGCCACTGTGTCAGAAAGGGTCATAATTGTTGCCTACAGCTTAAATATGTGAATTTGTTTGTTTCTTTGTTTGCTTGGGGTTAATTCCTCTAGGAGCTAAAACTGTTGTTATACTAGTAGTTAAAAATGTTTGAAATTAAAGTAAAATGTTTTAGATAATGGAAAAAAATCAGCTTAATGTATCTTTAAATGTAGCTCTGTGCCTTATAGCCAGCAGAGTCCTCTTAGTTCTTAGATTCTTATACTTAATTTTAGAACTTGCTGTATTCTTGATAGAAAAGTTTGGGCCTATTAAAATATTTATCCTATTGTAAGATAAATTGGAGATTCTTATTTCTGAGTGTAGTAGATTTTAATTTCATTCAAAATTATTATGTATAGAGAAGCTAAATAATCTTAAGAAACTAAAAGAAAATTTGCCAAAAAGAAGAAATTATGTGATTTGTGCTATCTCTTTGTAGATGTTGGGGATATGATTAAATTATAGCAAGTAGTCTGTAGAAAAAGCCCAGCTGCCAATTGGGGAATGTGAATTGCAACGGAGATAGCCAATGTCCCAGGTGCCCTTAATCGTGAAGAGTTGTGGATGGGAGTATACCCAATCTCAAGTTGTAAAATTTTTCCCAGTAGGAGTCATCATATTTTGATGGTGATGAGAAGAACTAGGAATTGGCACCAGTTTCAGTCCCAGAGTCTTCTCTATGAACTCCATAGAGAAAGAGGAAACACTATTTGTCTTGGTGCAGATATGAAGGCCTGGGATTTGGGAGCACCTGCCTGGGAACCACAGCTTCCTTCACAAACACCAAGTTTTCAGTTTGTTGGTAAGCTTTTATTTTCCTATCCTACAAGTATCAAGCATTTGTTAATAGGCTATTACAGCTAAGTATTTTAAAATGATGTGCTTTTAATGTTTCAATGTTGACATCAAAATTATTAACTTTAAAAATAGGATGAAGGAAGATCTCTCCTCTGCACTGATGAATTTTTCCAGGATGATTTACTAAAATCAAACCAAACCAAAATAAAACAAATATTTTACACCATTATTTCTTTCTTTTGGCTGGCTTCTAAATAGGTTGCCATGTCTGAGTCTTCAAAAGCCTGACTGCACAGGCTGAAACATTTAAAAAATTCAGGCCTGCCATGTTTCTTTTTGGTATTCTCAGTGCCAAAAAATTTGCTGGGCTAATCTTTTATCCCAGTGACCTAATGGTTCCTAGAACTGATCTTTTCATCTGATTGCATTGCCTAGCTCCAGTCCCGAGACCTTATTACATCTGTTTTTCTCTTCCCAGCAGCTTCTCTCTCTTCTCCCTTCCACTTTCTCCTCTTCACTAGGCACTTTCCCATTAGCTTAGAGACTCAAACTTTCAACTTCCCCAAAGAATCTTTCCTCTACCTTGTTCCCACTTTATCCCAGTTAAGCAGCTGAAAAAGAAAAGGTCTCCTCCTGCTTTCTCTACTTTAGCTCCAGAGTCCGGCTTCTGCGTTTACTGTTCATTGCAATTATGCTCACAAAAGTCACCATGTTTCTAAAGCATGGTCAAAGGTCTTTTTATACTGCCCTACCCCATTAGCCACTGTTGACAATTCCTCCTCCATTTGATCCACTTGCAACTTCATGTTCTTTGTTCCAATCATTCTACTCCTGGCATCCTTTCTCAGGCTTATTCAATGGCTCACCTTCCTCTGGCCACCTCACCATTAATAGTTGTCATTGCTCTTGGCCTTGTTCTTGCCTCTTTTATTGGTTGATTCACCCATTGCCATGGGTTTAATTATAGTGTGTGCACTATAACTCCAAACTTGGTATTTTAAGAACCAAGATGGTAATAAACAACATCTGATCCCATAACTTGATACTTCTAACTGTCCATTCCCTATATTGCCATTAGTTATTTTTTAAAAATATAATTCTAATTATGTAACTTTCCTGCTTAAAATTCCCCAGAGGCCCCTCACCATGTGTAGGATAAAGGCCAAACGCCTAAACATGGCAAGGGTATGGAAAGGGCTTCCCCATCCCTATCTAAATCTCAGTTGCGCCAAATGCCTGCTATCCTTGAAGCTGTGATGTGATGTTTTGCAGGACTCGAGGCCTCTGCTATAGCTGATCCCTTCCTTGGCTTTGGTGTTTGAGGAACTTCTTGTTCTAATTCAAATTTCAACTCCTCTGTGAAACGTCTTCTGATTCTCCCTTCCCTTGAGCCTAGAATGAACTAACCCATACTTTTTATCACACTTGGCTCATACCATGTTAGAAGCACTATATTATAACTATCAAGTGTGTGTCTCTTGTTAGAATGTCGGGACCCTGAGGGGAAGGATCATGTCACATTCATCTTTCCTTCTATCCTTGGTTTTTACACAGTCCAGCATAGGGAAATGCTCAATGAAAGTGTATTAATTGACATATGTAAATAGCTAAAGCAATTAGAATTTATGAAACATAGCCCTGATTATAATTACACTATGTCATGTCAATAAATCCAAGTAGAAAGATAACTTTCTAATGTATTAAAATCACCCTATTTTCCCAATGCACAGTTTCATTATTTTGGCAGTTATATCAGCCATGATGCATCTATAAATATCGCTCATATTTGTGGTTGTTCTTTCTATACATTTTGAGGGTCTTCTCTAATTTTCATTAAGAATTCTTAGTATCATCCCTGCCTTTCTCTCCTCCACCAAATTTATCTTTTAGTTTCTTCTGATCACGTAACTGTGCCTGTTCCCACTGGCAGTTTTGTCTATGAGAACAGGTCCCACAATTGATACTATAACTGAATCATTTGGGAAATCAATAACTAGAAACTGCTGAGCCACTAGGAGCAGAGCTGAAGCGCTGGCATGTGACCTGGAGAGTATTGGGCCATCAGCTTAGCACGAGTTTGTCTGGCTAAAGCCACTCTGCAGTCATGGAAATTGTCTTGTTTCTAAAACTATCCAGGAAGAAGATGTCACCTCTGGCACCAGGCGAGGTGGCTCATGCCTATAATCCATCACTCTGGGAGGCCAAGGTGGGTGGACTGTTTGAGCTTAGGAGTTTGAGACCAGCTTGAGCAAGAGTATCCTATCTCTACTAAAAATAGAAAAAACTAGCCAGGCATTGTGGTGGCATCTATAGTCCCAGCTACTTGGAGGCTGGGCCAGGAGGATTGCTTGAGCTCCAAGAGTTTGAAGTTGCTGTGACCTAAGATGCTCGGGTGCTCTACACAGGGTGACAGACTGAGACTGAAACTCTGTCTCAAAAAAAAGAAAGAAAGAAAAGAAAAGAAATAAAAAAAAAAGAAAATGTCAACCCTCAGCTCTTCTATCCAAACTATTATTTCTATATTGGTCAGTCAATCAATCAATCATTCGACCAATCTTTCCCACCACCGTGTTCCATAGGATTTAAAGTATCTCATTTGGCAGATCAATGTATCAAGACAACCAACATTAGAGATAATTTTTAAGAAGTCAGCAAAAGGGAGTAGAGAAATAAATGGAGCCAGGAATGATGTTAATTCAAATGTGCTCGTAACAGACACATAAATACTTACTAGAGTAAATAGGAAAATCTGATATAATTCATGATATCTCTAAGTATAAGCAAAACTATTTTGTCCACACAACTGTTCCTTATGCTAAGACCTGCCAGGTGTCTCACAAGGGGATCTTGGATAACATGCTGACTGATCTCCTCCACTGCATCTTTACTGTAATGAATATTTGTCCTTTTTAGAAATGATAGTTGCAGTGTAGAGTGTGATACGATTATTCAGCTTGAGCATTCATTTCAGGCGACAACACTGTGTGAACTCTTTAGGATTTGATTTGGACCCACTGTTGTTCAGGCTTTCCTTCTGGGACCTCCAGTGGGTTTTCCTGAAGGACCTAAATCTGAGATTCAGGCAGTCTCAGTACCTTTTGCCAAGAAGTGCAGGAACAGAGATTGCTAATGTCAGAATTTGTTTGATAGCCCACACATGCGACCTGCAGCTGATCTGGGATAGAATGGCAAGTGCTTCTGCCTCAGGAACAGTAGCTGGCAAAGAACAGGAGTGACCGAGTGTGGGAAGAATGTGGTGTGTGTGCAGCTTTCCGTTTCTCCTTAAATAACAAAATGAAATAATATGTTCCTAACGTGTCTGTCCTTAGCAGAGGAGGGGCACCATGCCTTCCCACTGGCTGACATCAGGAGGGTTCTTCTGCTGTCTATGTCAAAGCTCATTCTTTATGTTTGTTGACTTTTTTGTTGTTGTTGTTGTTGTTTTGACACAGAGTCTCACCGACTCACCCTGAGTACAGAGCCATGGCATCGTAGCTCACAGCAACCTCAAACTCTTGGGCTCAAGTTTTCCTCTTACTTCAGCTTCCTGAGTAGCTGGGACTGCAGGCATGTACTACCATGTCCAGGTAATTTTCTGTTTTTAGTAGAGACAGGGTCTCACTCTTGTTCAGGCTGGTCTCAAACTCCGAAGCTCAAGCAATCCACCTGCATTGGCCTCCCAAGTGCTAGGATTACACGTGTGAGCCACCGCACCTGGCCTGGTTTTTGTTTCTGTTATTCATAATACAAAGAACAACAAACAACTCTGGGTGATTACTTGGCCCTTTGATTTTACCTTCTTCACCCAGCTCCTGGCCTCTGTCACGACAACTGTCTATGGTTTCCACCATCACTAAGTGGGGGTCTCAATAGTGTTGCCCTTTGCCTGTCCAATTCCTCTCCATTTTTGCCTTTTCTGGACTAGCTACTTGTCTCCCATGGCTTGGCCCCATATTTACTCTATAAGCCCTCCCAACCCCATTCATTTATATCAGGATCTGAACCAGTTGTTTAC
>CAUYRH010073642.1:0-10402 GCA_963574655.1 Perodicticus potto
CCATTAATCCATTCACAAGGGCAAGTCCGACCTTCATGGCCCAATCATCTCTTGAAGACCGAGCCTCTTAATGCCACCACATTGTGAATTAAATTTCATCGACAATATCCAGCATCCTTTCATGATCAGAACACTTAAGAATATAGGTATAGAAGGGACTTTTCTTAAACTGATAGAGACCATCTATAGCAAACCTACAGCCAATATCATATTGCATGGAGTAAAATTGAAAACATTTCCACTCAGATCAGGAACAAGGCAAGGTTTCCCATTGTCTCCACCTCTTTTTAACATTGTAATGGAAGTCTTAGCCATCAAAATCAGGCAAGAGAAGGCAATCAAGGGAATCCAAATAGGACCAGAGGAGATCAAACTGTCACTCTTTGCAGATGATATGATTATATATCTGGAAAACCCCAAGGAATCAACTACAAAACTCATAGAAGTGATCAAGGAATACAGCAACGTGTCAGGATACAAAATTACACTCACAAATCTGCAGCATTTATATATACCAACAATAGTCAAGGGGAAAAAAAACAATCAAGGACTCTATTCCCTTTACAATAGTGCTGAAGAAGAGGAAATATCTGGGAGTGTATCTAACTAAGGATGTGAAAGATCTCTATAAAGAGAACTATGAAAGTCTGAGAAAAGAAATAGCTGAAGATGTTAACAAATGGAAAAATATACCATGCTCATGGCTGGGAAGAATCAACATTGTTAAAGTGTCTATACTACTTAAAGCAATCTACAGATTTAATGCAGCACCTATTAAAGCACCTTTGTCATATTTTAAAGACCTGTTAGTCTTAGTACTATGTTTTATGTGGAAACAGAAAAAACCTTGAATAGCTAAGACATCATGCAGAAATAAAAAGAAATTGGGAGAAATCATGCTTCCAGATTTCAGACTATACTCTAAATTGATAGTGATCAAAACAGCATGGTACTGACACAGAAATAAAGGTAGATGTATGGAACAGAATTGAAGACCAATAGGTGAACCCAGACACTTACCGTCATTTGATTTTTGATAAGCCTATCAAAAATATAAATTGGGGGAAAGATTCCCTATTCAACAAATTATGCTGGGTGAATTCGCAGGTGACCTGTAGAAGACTGAAACTGGACCCACACCTTTTTCCTCTAACAAAAATTGACTCTCACTGGCTAAAGGACTTAAACTTAAAACATGAAACTATAAAAATTCTTAGAGAGATTGTAGGGGAAACACTTGAAAAAATTGGCCTGGGAGAATACTTTATGAGGAGGACACCCTGGGCAATTGAAATAACATCAAAAATACACTTCTGGGATCTGATCAAATTAAAAAGCTTCTACACTGCCAAGGACACATTAAGTAAAGCAAATAGACAGCCCTCAGAATGAGAGAGGATTTCTGCAAGTTATATTTCTGACAAAGGTCTAATAACCAGAATCCACAGAGAATTCAAACTTATTACTAAGAAAAAAACAAGTGATCCCATTTCATTGTGGGCAAGAGACATGAACAGAAGCTTCTCTGAAGAAGATGGGTGCATAGTCTACAGACATGTGAAAAATGCTTATCATCTTTAATCAGAGAAATGCAAACCAAAACCATTCTGAGATACCATCTAACTCCAGTAAGAGTAGTCCACATCACAAAATCCCAAAACTATAGATGTTGGCATGGATGTGGAGAAAAGGGAACACTTCTGCACTGCTGGTGTGAATGCAAGCTAGTATGTTCCTTTTGGAAGGAAGCTTGGAGAACACTCAGGAATCTAAATGTTGACCTGCCATTTGATCTTGCAATTCCTCTTCTATGTGTATATCCAAAGGACCAAAAATCATTTGGCAATAAAGATATTTGCACCAGATTGTTCATTGCAGCTCAATTCATAATTGCCAAGTCATGGAAGAAGCCCAAGTGCCCATTGGCCTGTGAATGGATTAATAAATTGTGGTGTATGTATACCATGGAATACTATGCAGCATTGAAAAATGGAGACTTTACCTCTTTTATGATTACATGGATGGAGCTGGAAATATTCTTCTTAGCAAAGTATCTCAGGAATAGAAAAAAAATCCAATATACTCAGTACTACTGTGAAAGCAATTTATAATCACTCACACTTGCATATGAAAAATGAAACACAACTATAGCCTAGGTTGAAGGAGGGAAGGGCAGGGAGGTGCATTGGTCAATAGAAGGAGGGTTATAGGAGGACAACACCTATGGAGCATATTGCAAGTACAAGTTGGATCTATCAGGTATAGAACACAAATGTCTTAATGCTATAATTGGGTAAATGCGGTGAAGGCTATGTTGATTAGTAAGATGCCAGCACTCCAATGTGTACAAATAATCAACACATTTAGTCCCATAATGACATAAATGTATTTATGATCTATGTATAAATGACTTAATGAAAAAAAAAACCTTATAAAAATGGGTCAGAAAAACACACTGTAGTGGGCACTTCCACTCAAACCTTCAAATATTTTGTATTTTTCAAAGCAGCATTGTCCAACAATCTAATTTCCCCTCAGGATATTTGTCTTCTTTTCTGTAAAGAAACAGGAAATTTACTATTTTTTCAAAATATACCACACCATATCTTATTTAATTCTGTAAGTTTGATGTATGAGTTCCAAGTTAATATTAATACATATGAGGTTTTCTACTCATCTTTCTGGTTAGTAATGAGGAACAAGGGCAAAATGTAGTTGCAGACAACTCTGAATTTCTTTTTTGAGCATGGATAAAACCCCCACAATTCGTATGGACTCAGAATTCTAGTTTATTTTTGCTGTTTTTCAAAATAAGCCTGTTAAATGAGCCCTTAATTTTGTTTAGAAGCAAATATTATTTGTTCTGGAAAATATGGATTAAACAATTAAATAAAAGTGTCTTTGCTAAACTTAACATGAAAGACTGACTGAAATTTGTATTATTCTTTGCAACTAATTTTGAAATTTAAGATTTTTCTACTTTAACCCAAGGTTCGTGGTATGCATATTTTGGAAATCTGCTGAAATCACTACTTAGTCAAATCAGCCTTCCTAACCAGATAGTCATTTGTTTGCTTCATTTCTTCTTAAGACCTGTGAGAGGTTTCCAAACTGTCCCTCTTGCAGCAGATGGAAAACTCTCAGGAGTCCATCCCTATAGCAACCACAGCTGCACTGGGCAACCAGTGTTTTACTGATTTCCAAATAGCTCATGAGGGCACCGGAGTCTGCAAAACCTTTCTTCCACTGACTGGGTCCCCTGCTGATGCTATTTGGGTAATATCTAGTTTGATCTGTATCTCACGTAACTTAAGAGAATTATCAATCTAAAAATAAAATTACTTTAAGAAAATATCCTTTTTTTCTAGATATATTCTTCTCAAAGTCATACAAAGTATTTGATTATGTCAAATAAGACATATATGCGTCATATAACCGCATGGGTGGGGAAGATTCAAGACAGATAAAATCACGAGCCAGGATAGAATTTTGGGAGAATTTAGTAGTTATCACATAGAAGTTTTCATGAATTAAATCCAATTATGAGAACAGGGTAGGTGCTCAGGGGTAATCCCAGGAAATTCCTTTTAGGTTGGCAGGTCCTTGGCTGGACACTTCGAAATACTTTCTTGGTAATTGTTTTGGGAATCATCAGTTATCTTGAGAGCTGCAAACAAATTGGGATAGAGTCACAGGTGGATTGCACATTACAGAAATGATTTGGCTATTGGGCTATTGAAATGTAGTTGGTTTAGTGAGGTTTTAGAGAGGTTCTTGTTTGGGGTGTAGTGAAGAGTGCTGGAATGAAGTTTGAAGGGTAAACAAGTGGGAATAATTCCAGAAATCAAAGAATTGATCAATATTAGAATAAAAGGGGTCTTGGCCATAACTGAGGAATTGCTACTTATCCCCGTGGTGTGGTTTCTTTGTTACTAACATCCACAGTGGTCCAGGCTCCTCAACACTTTCCCTGTCCTTCTCCTGGATCTCCCTGAGCTGGTTTGGGTTGGAAAGATAGTGGGATAGACTCTGCACAAGGGTAAGATATAATTTTAGCTTTGTGCATTCACTATCATGATGACACTATTTGATAAGGTGTTGAATGGAAGAAATCAGAGGCCAGATGGAGGCATCTAAAACCCTGCACTTCTTTCACTATAAAATTTTACCCAATCAAAGCAGTAGACAACTTCTTAGTATTTAGAAGTTTTTAAGAATAGTCCCTTTCTAGAAACAAATTTCCCTGCCTTAGCTTAGGGTTACGTCCAGGTTACAACAATGTGCTGAAGGGAAATGGAATCTATCATGCAGATAGTCTCCACATAATTCCAAATACACTCATACTTTCTCCTTCCTGGAGCTCACATTCCCAGGGGGGAGATGGGTTTGTCATTTTCCCCACATGATTGGTGTCAGATGGACACAGTTTTCATGTCATGCATACACTATAGTATGATTGATATGGTTTCATGGAGAATTTCATATTGATAGGGTAGATCTACATCATAACACAAAATTCGAAAGGCCGAACTTGGGCATTGGGCTAATTTTGGACTCCCTCCAAGCAGGTTTTCCATCCTGACAAGTGTGCACGAAGGTGCTCATTATAACATGGTCTTTTTGTAGCATGGCCTATGAACATGGGACTTGAGGATAGTGTTACAGGGAAGTCTGTTTTTCAGGGAAATGTTTCCTTGCCAGAGAACACTATCTGCTCCCCACATGCACATTCATCATGTTGTCAGCTGTTCCCTGTTATTACCACTCACAGCCTGCAGGCTGGGCCCCCTCAGGAATGACTCTCTCCAGGGTGAAAGGGACATAGAGACAGCTGCCACTGAATCCAGACGTTTCCTTGTGGCTGCTGCTGTGCAGAGTCGTGACTTCTGCCTGCCTTCCTCTGGCTCTCAGCAGCTTGTCTGACTGGCCACCTGTACAGACTGACCCTCTGACCTTGTGCCTCTGCCTTCCCATTTTCCTTCCAATCCTGACAGTCTGCAGTTCGCTGATACCTTGTCCCCTTCTCAGAACCCATGGCCTCTGTCTTTCTTTAATTATCAGACTTTCTGCCTTGCCGCTACCCAGAATCAGCATCAACTCACATGCTTTTCCCTCAAACTATACCCTGGGTGGCACATCATCATCAGAGTCCCTTCCTGTTACTACTCATAACCTAGAACATTTAGACTTTGAGTGACAGACACAACAAAAACAAAGCCTTTCAACAGCTTTGAATTACCATGAGTTGGAGTTCAATTAGCATGCACTTACTGTATCATTAGAGCTTGTTTTCCTAGACAAGAACTTTGTGAGATGGTGACTAAATTCATTACTTAGAATAACTATCATCAAAGCATTAGTCACTTTAGAAATTTGGGTGAATCAGAAGAGAAAAACTAGTAGCTGGGGCATTCCAATTAAGTCTTTTAGTCATCTCCGCTAAATGAATAGAGTCTTTCCACCCTCCTTTTTCCTGACTAGACTTGTGAAATTGGGATTGTAACTTAATGAATCAGTTCCCTGTTTTGGAGATAAAACTTTTAGTGTTTAGACTGTTGAAACACAAGATTTGAGATTGCTTGGGCATATGTGTACAGCTTTATATATGTGGTGATTTACATGATTATAATACAATTAAGTCAGGAATCTATTGTTGTATTTTCTTTATCCTTACTTAGACAGAATTTCAAGTTGGTAAATCTCTTTGACAGTTTGAGAATGAACTCTAAAAATTACCTGCTAAGAACATGAGGAAGCTGGAGGCAACCAATCTCCCATTGTTAAAACAAAGAAACAAACAAACAAAAAAAGTAAATAACTTCTTTCCTACTGGCATATTTGTATTTTTCCTTTTATTCTACGTCTGTATACTCATGTCTTCTTTCTGAATCTCTGAAGATTTCAGTTTGAGATCTAGAGACATTAATTTTGTGAGAAAAAATAGAGTCACCTAACTCTTTCTCCTGGTGATGTTCTGTCCCTCAGGAAGGCCAGGCTCTAGTTTAAAGCCTTTAAATTGCCCTGCTTGAATCCAGAGTATCCCGAAATTTTATAATGGGATGCTGGTGCTCTCCTTCCTCAGGGAGGTCTAAAATGCAAGCCTCCCAGAGGTCTATACAACATTTCCACGTGCTATAGTCATTTCAAACACTAATGTAGATTGGATCTGCTGGAAGGTATGAACCAAATGTCAATGCAGCATTATAGAGCACAGATTTGGTGAAGAACCTCCTCTTCCATTGAGTCGCTCTTACAAGTGTTAGGCTTGTGAGAAAATTCATGCAGCAACATACTCAAGTGGGCTCTACATTCCTTTCAAAAATCAAAGAACTGTGTCTTTTTCTTAGAAGTAGATTTTGCAAGGCATAACAATTTATTCTTCACATTGGTGGTGGTGGGGATTTTTTTTGGCCCAGGGCCGGGTTTTGAACCTGTCACCTCCGGTGTATGGGGCCAGCACCCTACTCCTTTGAGCCACAGGCGCCGCCCCTGGTGGTGGTATCTTGACATGTTTCAGGCCTCTAGAAACCTGGAAAATTTACCGAGGTGGCGGCATTTAAATCTTTACATTATTTCTTTTCCTGCTCCTTGGCTGTACAGCTATTACAGCATGTATTTTTGGTAACAAAGTAAAGAATTACCCAAAGAGGCTGATCTTCTCCTTCATTCTTCCTTCTCAGTTTTGGGAATTGGGTAGGAATTATGACTCTGTATTTTGATGATTTAAGTCACAAAACCATGAGATATGGATGACTCTGCTTATGGATATAAAGTATTACTCTAGGAGGCTGCACATTTATTTTAGTCTCAGTAATGTCATGAAGAATTAACCATTGCCAAAAGCTTTGAGAGTTCAATTATTTCGAGTACTTCTCTTGCTCTGCGTCCCTCTGTACTCACACCTGCCTGGTCATTGGTGTTATTCACTTCTTTGCTAGCTCTGCACACAGCACATTTGATATCCCGAAATTTAAGCACTAAATTATAGAGTTAATCATCTTAGCACATCTGAGATTCATAGTGGCAAATACAAAAGAGGAGAAATGTACTACTTGATTTCTCTCCTTCTGGAATTGTGTCATCCCTGTTGAATTCCAGGAGTCCCTTTTGATGGTGGCATTAACAATCTCATTTCTGGCCTGCACAGAACAGCTACTGAGGAATCTCCTAAGAGGCTAGTGGTCTCTCTGTTCATGCATTTCTCAGAGCTATTGTGAAGAGGGCGCCATCTGCATCCTCTTGGGGAATATAACAGACAGGTGAACAATAATGAATGAGAAACCTCCTGCAGCTTTCTTGTTCTCCAGGTCTCTCAGATTCTGTCATTTATAGCACACCATGAAGGTTCCAGCATCTTTCATTTAGTGCAGGACAATCAAGAAAGCAAATTTTTAAAGCTGCTTATAGTTCTTTGAATTAGTAATCTAGAGCCATAATCTCTGGACAATGTAAATGCACAATGAAGTCACCTCAGTCTATCACTCTGCTCCTTTCTCCCCTGGTCTAACACCTTCCATATCCACTTCCATGTATATTCAAGAATCCCAACCAATATATGTTGGGAAAAGTATATGATTCATTTTCTATGAATGGCAAATTCTTTCAGATTTTGTGGTGGGCCTCTTGGTATCTGCTAAAATTTAAGAATACTTAAGGATGTGGAAAAAATCAGACTGATAAAAGTTCAGCCCAATCCTGCAAGGCAATCACTCAAGCGAGTCTTCTGGCAAGGGGAGGCTGATGATGTCACACTGGGAAGAAGAAGCTGCTTTCTATGGTAAGAGAAACCCAGAAACATTTGGGGGGAGGCTAAGGTTATTAGATTCATTAAACTATGCCAAAGTATTCCCACTCCAATTACTAAAATCTCACTCTTTTTTTCATCAGTGCCTTATCTTTGTTTTAAGAGCCCTACCAAGGTTCCAAATTCAATTTGCATTGTAATTCAACTCCCTATAGAATCAGATTTTGGTTTTCACAAATCTCACTGTTAGGTTCAAGAAATAAGAAATTAATTCAGGGAAGTCAACAAATCTCTATGGCCCTCTAATCTGTGATTTGAACTGGGCATTTCAGACCTTGACCTTGCAATTTCCTTTCTCCAGGTTTACGTGGAGTGCCTATACATCAAGTGACATCAGTTGCAACAGCTGCTTTGTCCTATAAAACCTTCCGTTGTGCAAGTATTTGATCTCAAACAACTAAAGGCTATAATACAAGTAGCACTTTTACCACCTGCTGTGTGGAACTTCCCATGTCTCATTGGAGCAGAAGCCACGTCTCGGTGCTAAGTCCATATTTCTTTCTGGGCATTCTCTTCCACATTCCGTATGCTGTTTATTGAGAACACCTGCAGCTCTCTGCCCAAGAACATCTCTGTTTTTGCCCCTGATGAAGAAGCATGCTCAAACTAAATGCAGGGGGACCCAAATGTATAGAGGACTGACACTCCTGGAAGCAGTCTTCAAGGTGAAATGAATGGGCAGTTAGTGGATAGCAGCTCTAGCCTCATCCCCTAGCTGGGCTCACTCTGTGATCCTGTACCTTGTGGACAGCACCACTGTTGTTCAGGAGTGTTGAACTCAAGTAGTTCAGTAAAGTTTCTTTCTTTCTTTTTTTTTTTTTTGATTAAGTATGGAGTTTATTTGAGCTCAAAGCTGATGAGTCTTTTAAATTATCTCCCTCTTCATTTCCCCTATTTCTTAAGAGTGTGCCCTGGGATCACCTCTTGACTAAACTATCTGCATGCAAGTCCTTGTCTCAGGATCTTCTGTGGGAAACCAGAGACACACATGTTCCACTGGCAATGAGGTCATTACTGCCTTGAATCTTATCAGACATGCAAACCAATTCCAGCGTCTCATCACGGAGTTTTGTCCCCTGTTACCAATCTCAGGATAAAAACTTGCATCAGTCAGGATTTGGTTACGGACACAGATGTCACTTTACATACTGTGGGTCTGAAATGTAGGGACACATGTAACCCAGAAAGAGCTAAGGAAGTGGGGATCATAGAAACTACAGGTCGGGAAAATTGCTAGTGATAGGTAGAGAAAACACCAAACAGGAAAAAATATTGCTGCTATAAAAGATTTCAGCAAGCATGTGCTTGTCAGGTGTTTGTTAGAAGCTGCTGTGATTCTCACAGTTGCCTGTCTTTCCTGCTGCTAACTCCCCAGGAGAACAATTGATGGTCCTCTCTTCTGCCTGCAGAATCTTGCATGAGGGCCAGTCATTGACAAACTCTAAACATGGAAAAGGGTTCTTTCTAAGAAATGTAGATTCTGGATTTTCCTTTTCCTTACAGACAAATTCTTGGAAGGAGATGGTAGTGATATTGAGTTATTACCAGTCCATCTGGAATAATAAGCAAAGTCTGGAATATGAAAGGCTTTGCATGAGATTTTAAGCATTTTTTGTTTCAATTCCAAGAACAATGAAAAGATGTTCACAGGTTTTAAATAAGGGTGTGATATGATCACATTTTTATTTTCCAATCTTTGACTATAGCACAGAGATTGGGATGGCAAGAAAATAAGAACAAAACACATAGCTTTAGTCCAGGAAAATGATAATGATAATTTATAAGGGGGATTAGTAAAGATTTGGAGAAGTGGGCAGAATTAAAGGCTATAAGAATAATTGAACGGGGTGATGGACTGGATTTAGGAGATGCAGATGACAAACTTTGAAGGTTATTGGTTTTTGCCGTCATGCACTAAGGTAGGAAATACTATCTTACAACACGGCCAATTTAGGGCAGGGTAGCTGGGTTGGGGGTAGATTATGACTTTGTATGTCATGACTCTGAGGTACTTTTGAAGTGCTACATGAGGGTGCTGAGCAGAAAACACAGGAAGTCACACAGTATAATTTAGGGAGGGTCATATGGTTGTCCCAGGCCTCCAGCAGTATTGCATTGCTCACAGGCTCTAGGAGTAGCAAACCCCCTCAGCAAGGCTTCCATGTCCAGCGTTAATTTCAGAGGGCCATGGAGATTTTCCCCTGCCGTAGTTTCTAGGAGCAATAATGCCCTAAAGCAGCGGTTCTCAACCTATGGGTCACAACCCCTTTCTAACAATGAAAATACATTGCGGCATTCGGAAGGTTGAGAAGCACTGCCCTAGAGTTTCTTTGTAAGTTCTAGATAATCAGGAATTCTTATTGGTAGTGTTATGCATCCCCAATAATTTCTCCCTTCACAGGAGAGAGTTTATATAATCGTTGACTGCCAGTTTGGTCTTCTTCCTCAGCAACGCTTGAGGGGTAGCTACAATGGGGTCGTGCAGTGCTCTTTCTAGGAAGTTGTTCATGCAAAGAAGAGCAACTTCAAAACACTCAAGTTGAACCGAGAAAACGGGCATAAAGAGTATTACAACATTATAAAACACTTTCTTTCTGT
>CAUYRH010073643.1:0-30492 GCA_963574655.1 Perodicticus potto
AAGCAAAGACCAGACATTTCTTTTTTTTTTTTTTTTTTTTTGAGACAGAGCCTCAAGCTGTCACCCTGGATAGAGAGCTGTGGCATCACAGCTCACAGCAACCTCCAATTCCTGGGCTCAAGCGAGTCTCCTGCCTCCGCCTCCCAAGTAGCTGGGACTTCAGGCACCGGCAACAACGCCCGGCCATTTTTTGGTTGCAGCGTCATTGTTGTTTGGCTGACCCGAGCTGGATTCGAACCTGCCAGCTCAGGTGTAGCCCATTGAGCCACAGGCGCCGAGTCAAAGACCAGACATTTCATTAGAAGCTCCCCCAGACTCGGAAATTTCTTTCTTACATTTTTTTGTCCCTTCACCCCAAGGGAAGCTAACTTCTTGGAACTTTGTGTAGATAACTACCAAGAAGGGGGCTGTGAGTCTTATAGAATCTACCTAGAAAGGAACAACGGCTTGTGTTTGAGGTTCTGAACCAGCTTTAGCTGCTTTTGCTAGGAGACGGTCATAGACAAAGACAGGAAGAAACCCTTTCCTCCTGTCCTTATGAATTTTAGTACAACTAGTTTTTTTTTCTGTTTGTTTGGTTTTTTTTTGCAGTTTTTGGTCGGTCCTGGGTTTGAACCCACCACCTCTGGCATATGAGACCGGCGCCCTATCCCTTTGAGCTATAGGCGCCGCCCAGTACAACTAGTTTTAAGCTGAACTTTACTGAATGCTGGGAGCCAAGTGCTATTCTAAGTCATGTAATTATCAAAGACTCCTTATGAAGTACCTTGCCCCATTTCACAAATGAAAAAACTGAGCCCCAAGAGGTTAATTTTCCAAGTGGTTAATAAGTGGCAAAGATGGGATTCCAACTCGGGCTGTTGGTCTCCAGAACCTGAATTTACCACTAATCTTCCATGAGGATTAGTTTACCTCTAGATTACCTCTGATGTCTTTTCCACCTCTGAGAGTCTATGATTCTCTGATTTCAGGACATTATAAACTTATTATAACTCTCCAAAAATGTGTTGAACCTACTCTATATCTTTAAGATTGCAGATATCGTGAAACGTTTAGGGTCAATATTTAGGTCAAAATAGGATTATCGTAAAGAAAAGACAACGAAGGAGTACAATCTACCTTTATCATATTGCTATTTTCAGAACTGACCCCCCAAAGCAGCGCCGTGTTTAGCAGACCCAGTCTTTTGTAATGTGTAAAAATTTTGACTCTGGAGTCCAAGTGCTAGAAGCAACAGTTAAAGGCAATTCCCGCAAACTTCAAAGTACCAAACAGTGCTGCCAAGCTGACGTCCATGAGTTCTGATGGAGCAGCTCAGGGGACTGCAAGACTATCCTTAGGGACTTGATTTTCACCCAGAAAGCAGGGAGGGAAAAGACCGATGCAGAAGGAATTGAGGTTCTAATAGGCTGAGACCAAAAGACTCAGAGTGAGTGCTTAGTGGAGGCATTTGCCAAGACCTCAAGGAACAGCCATGCAAGAATAAGAAGTCACTCGTCACAGAAGTAAGCATAGGGGGTGTTCTTCCAAGGCCACACTCAGTGGCATGTGTACAGCAGCACTCTTAAACATGGTTCTGGTTAGAACCAGAAGGGCACCCTTCATCATCATGGAGGAAGTCATCTCATGACCGGACACACCCTCCCGCACCTGTGGACAGCACGTCTCAAAGCACTTGGCTGCATTTCCCTCCTCATTGGCAAGCCGAGGGGCTCAGATGGAGAGACCATCTGAGTTGCTCAGAACAATGTGCCCTGTAAACAAGGCAGAGGCCCCCAAACTCTGTAGGTCCCATAGACTGTTTCATGATATAAAGGCTCTCATGAGCCACCTACACCTGCCAACCAGTTGCTACTTAAAAGAAGATGAGAAAATCCCGGCTCACAGACTGGACAGGAGGCATTTAGATGAGACACCAAGGAAGTGATGTCTGGCTTTGTATTAATTACCATAAGTAGGTGGGACATGGTGGCTCACGCCTGTAATCCTAGCACTCTGGGAGGCCGAGGCAGGTAGATTGCTTGAGCTCAGGAATTCTAAACCGCCTGAGCAAGAGTGAGATGTTGTCTCTACTAAAAATTGAAAAACTAGCCAGGCGTGGTGGTACATGCTTGTAGTCCCAGCTACTCGGGAGGCTGAGGCAAGAAGATTGCTCAAGCCCAAGAGTTGAGGTTGTTGTGAGCTATGATGACACTATGGCACTCTACCCAGGGCTACAGAGTGAGACACTGTCTCAAAAATAAATAAATAAATACATAATACCATAAGTAAATTAATATTGTGTGCTGGAAACTAAAGTAGAGACATTGTCCTATCATGAACCCCTGTGACAGGTCCAGAGAGCACCAGTGGTCCAGGGCCTGTGTGTTCTGAAAGCTGGGGGATAATGGGTTTGGGCAACCTCTCAACAACCTATCCCATCCTCACCAGATCCACAGTTAACAGCGTTGGCTTGGCAGATCTGAGCCTGCATGATGCTTGTGAACTTGACCTGGAATCACAAAGTAGACACAGCCTCTTGCCATACACAAGTGACTATGAGCATGTGTTTAGAAGTGTGGTATAGTAGCCAGAGACGGAAGCAGCATTTGCCTGCATCAGAGGCTGACGTGGGAGCTGGCTCAGGATAAGGGTTAGAAACATGGGCTCTGAAGGCAGATTCCCCTGCTTAGAATCCTGACTCTGCCATGTCCCAACCGTGTGGCCTTGGACAAGCCACTGAACCTGACTGCAGTCTGGCTCCTCATCTGTAAAATGGGTGTAATGGTTCCTACTCCATGTCTCCCATGGGGTATTCATTGCAGAGCAGGGCATCTCAAACTCAGTACGACTGACATTTGGGGCCAGATAATACATTGTTTAGGGTGGTTTCTTGTGCATTGTAAGATGTTTAGCAATGTCCCTACCCTCTACTCACTGTCGTGACAACGCAAAATGTCTCCAGATATTGTAGTGATTTTTCCAGATGTTTCCTAGGGGCACAAAATTACCTCCAGTTGAGAACAACCCTATTGGATTATGTTGTAGATAAACTGATCCCGTATCAGCAATTGCATATGGTCCCACCTAATAATTTCAAACATTCAGTTAAAAATCTTTGAATTTTATAGACACATTTACACGCTTCCTCTGGGTTAAAGGAAGCCAGTGCCTTCCCCAGATGCTTGGAAAAATAAAAGCATGAAGAGTGCCTAGCCTGAGTTTGGCTTCCAAAAGCTGAATGGAATTTGGGTGATTGAGGTTACTGATACCTGCTTCCCAGAGTTCTCATAAGGAGAACCCCCTTGCCACAGCAACTTCTTTGGATTTTTGAAGAGATGTGAGAAACGTGAGCTGGAGAATGGCCAGGGGATGTTGGAATGGGCTGGGGTGCAGCTGACCGGGCAGGAATGTTTCTCTGGGAAGGCATCAGCCTGGTTCGACAAGAGCACAGGTGGCCTCGTCAGGGGTGAAGGGGGCCCTGAGATGGGTAGGTCAGTGACCTGAGACCAAATGGCAGTGGGCTTTCTAGACATGGGCCTTCTCTCACAGGTTTTTTATCTTATTTTATGGATATACAATAAATGAGCACATTTGGGGGATACATGTGATATTTTGATATATAATGTGTAATAATCAAATCAGGGTAACTGAGATTGTCATAATCTTAAACATTTATCTTTTCTTTATGCCGGTAACATTCTAATGATTCTTTACAAGTTATCTTGAGATGTAAATAGATTTTCATCGTTACTATAGTTGCTCTACTGGTTTATTGAACTGTAGGTCTTATTTCTTCCATCTACCATTTTTTTAATCCATTAATCAGCCTTTTTTCTGCCCCCGCCACCTTTCCCAGGTTCTGGTGACCCTCATACTTCTCTCTACCTGCGTGAGACCCACTCTTTTAGTTCCCACACATGAGTGAGAACATGCTGTTTTGTATTTCTGGGCCTGGCTCATTTCATGTAACAGTGACCTCCAATTCTATCCGTGTGGCTGCAGCTGACAAGATTTCATTATTTTGATGGCTGAATAATAGTCCAGTGTGTATACACACCACATTTTGTTTGTCCATTCATCCGCCTATAGACACTTAGGTTGATTCCACGCAGATGTCTCTTCAATATACTAATTTCCTTTCTTTCGGATGTACATCCAGTCGTGGGATGGCTGGATCATAGGGGTGTCCACATTGGAGAGGAAGAAGTCACAATGTTTCTTTTGTCAACAGATGTACCGAGGCTTCACCAAGATGCCCCATGTGCAGTACATCCACACAGAAGCTTCCGAGAGTCTCTGTGGCCTTAAGCTGGAGGTCAACAAGTACCAGTACCTGCTGACAGGTAATGGCCAACTCTAGCATCTTGGGCCAGGGTTTGGTCAAGGTCCACTGTTTCTTCACTTTTGAAGAACAGATAAGACTTGTTGACTTAGCAGTGTCCTAAGGACATTTGCCAAGTGTCCATTTAAATACGGATCAAAAATGTTTTCAAATAGTAAATGAGAAAATCTCATGAATGTTATATCAATCAGGCTGATAAAAATATCTCCGATTGTATGTGAAGCCCGCACACTGTACCCCATGACCGAATTATTATACCCAGGTATGATTCAATAAAAAAATAAAATAAATAAATAAATAAAAATAAATTGTACAGAGTCCTTAAGGTTGAATCTGTCTTGCTAGTCTAGTGCCAGGAGCTTGAGGCTCTACGCTTAGGCTCGGTTTTAGTCTTAGCTCCTAATTTTAACTGTTTCTCAGCTTTACTATAAATGAAAAGGGATTGTCTATTCCTCTCTACCTCATGGTCAACTTACTATTAGGTCAAACTTTGAAAGTTATCTACCTTTAGGCATTCAGCATAGTAAAGAGAAAAGCAAAAACAAAAACCATTACAAGAGGAGCATCAAGCTGGTCTTGAGTGCTGCTCTAGTACTTAATGGGTTTGGGGCCTTTGCTAGGTGGCTTGACCTGGCTTCATTAACCTTATCTGGAAAATAGGGCTGCAGCCCGTCCATCTTAAAGGGGAGTAAGACTGGTGGGAGAGCAGTAGATGTGAATTCTTTCCCTTCTGGCTGGGCCTTAGACAAAATAATTCCTTGCCATGGCCTTTCCTCCTCCAGGCCGCGTCTATGATGGAAAGATGTACACAGGACTGTGCAACTTTGTGGAGCGGTGGGACCAGCTCACCCTCTCCCAGCGCAAGGGCCTGAACTATCGATATCACCTGGGCTGTAACTGCAAGGTAAGGCCTGTGGCTGGGAGAGGGCCCTGTGGGTTGGGCCTGGCAGAGGGGCAGTGAAGAAGGCGGGGAAGACTGCCTTTCTGCTGTAATCTGCTGCCTCTCCAGTGCCCACTTGGCAGCCACTTGGCCACGAGGGTCTTCAGTATCCCTGGCCCCTCCTGGCAGCTTAAGTCTGTAGCAGACACAGGGCCGCACACATTGTGCCAAATGGTCCCAAGTGGGCTCTCCCTGGCAGGCAACTCATCGGTGGCCCCTGCCCCAGGTGGGCAAGCTTGGGCAGACACCAGATACCAGACACTCCAGATGGTGTCTCTTCAACTAGGCCCAGCCCTTCACCCAAGCACAGGGCCAAGGCACAGCCCTGGTGCTGTGCGTGGGAGTCAGGCCATTTTCTGACTTAATCTTCATTACAACCCTATGTAGTTTAAATTACTATTACCCCCATTTTTACAAATGAGGAAATAGAGGCTCAGAGAACTTAAGTACCTAAGCCCTTGGTCACACAGTTTGCTGAGTCTTGTTTCCAACCTAGGCCAGCTGGACTCCATACATATGCTTTAATCTTTCTGATTCTTCAGTTCCCTAAAGACTGAGATCTCCCATCCTTGCTAGTTATGACTAAGTGGGAAAAGCCCTCTTAAGGTCTAATTCTGCAGCGAACTAGCTATGTCATCTGCAGCAACTTACTTCACCCCTTTGAGCCTCTATTTCTTTATCTGTAGAAGAGAGTTGGAACTGTATGAGAATGTGTGGGAACAGCACAGAAGGTGCCCAGCCAATGTGCCATGTATATTATTATGACTGGGCCCCCCTGCAGTGGCCCCTGGGTCTGAATCCAGATTGGGGCAGCATCGGGAGCACCACGGCAGAGCCCACTAACATTGGCTGTTATCTAATTGCAGATCAAATCCTGCTACTACCTGCCTTGCTTTGTGACCTCTAAGAACGAGTGTCTCTGGACCGACATGCTGTCCAATTTCGGCTACCCCGGCTACCAGTCCAAACACTACGCCTGCATCCGGCAGAAAGGCGGCTACTGCAGCTGGTACCGAGGATGGGCCCCTCCGGACAAAAGCATCATCAATGCCACCGATCCCTGAGCGCCAGACCCTGCCCACCTCACTTCCCTCCCTTCCCGCTGAGCTTCCCTCGGACACTAACTCTTCCCAGATGATGACAATGAAATTAGTGCCTGTTTTCTTGCAAATTTAGCACTTCGAACACTTAAAAGAAAAGTCTGTGCTGTCGTATGGGGTTTATTCGGAACTATCCCTCTTGGCCCCACCCTGCCTATTCTTTTTGGTTTTGACATCACCCGTTTCCACCTGGGAATTTCTGGTGCCATGCCCAGAAAGAATGAGGTATGCATACTCCTTCTTCTTCGTGATAATATAATCTCTATTTTTTTAGGAAAACAAAAACCGAAAAACTACCCCCTTGGGCATTGTAGTACCTACCCCTATTTCTTCTTCCCCACCCTCACCATCTCCCAGGCCATCTTCCCTTTGCCCTTCTCCTCCATCCCAATACATGAAGGACACAGACAAGGAAGCTGCTGAGAGGCCGTCTGTTTCAGGATCGGTCAAGGGCACCAAGCAGACAGACTTGAGGTGTGGGAAAGTTCTCGCACACTGAGGAGCAGCTGCTGCATGTCCCAAGCAGGCTGTGTCTGTGTCTGCATGTCAGAGTGAGGGAGAGAAGGAAGAAACTGCAAGAGAGGGCCGGAGATGACACAGCACACACACAGTTCCCCCAGCCCACTGATGCTTGGGTTGACCAGATAGTTCCCAAGGTCTGGAGCAAGCAGCCCAGGCCTCACTACTAGAGCTTTCTTATGTTGGTGAAGACTTAAGCATCTGCCTGAGATCAGGAGGCAATTTGCCTGCCTTGTACAAAAGCTCAGGTGAAAGACGGAGATAGATGTCTTTCCTTCCCTGCCTCCCACAAGATTTCCTCTTGGAAAACTCTTTGGTAGAGATTTGGCTGGGAGCTTGCCTTTCTGTAAATTGGAGAAATAAATACACATGCCATACACTATCCACAGATATAGCCAAGTAGATTTGGGTAGAGAATACTATTTCCAAAGTAGTGTTTAGCTCACCTAGGGGGGTGATGTGTTTGTATACACATCTGCATATACCCACACGGGGACATAAGCTAATTTTTTTTAATAGGACACAGAATTCTGTTCAATGCTGTTAAATACGCCAATAGTTTAATCTCTTCTATTTTGTTGTCGTTGCTTGTTTGAAGAAAATAATGACATTCCAAGTTGACTTTTTTTTTTTTCATTTTAATTAAAGTTTGAAATGCTGAACATCCTCAGCTCCCTCTCTTCCCCATAACCGGGGGTCATCTGACCTCTGTCCCTGTCTTCCTCTCCTGCCTCGTGTTTGGGGCCTTCGTTTAACTGCCTTATTGGCTTGGCTGAGATAGCAGATGACAGTCAGTTGGGCTGGGGGTCTGGCTGCAGAGGACAAAGCTGCAGGGTGCCCTGCCTTGGCTCGATGGCCACCATTTCCAACTTTAGAGACAGTGTGTTCCTCTTCCCCAGCTCCCTGGAGGGTGAATGTCACCTCCTGAGGTCCTCACCTTGGGGAACTGAAATGGTCCCTGGGGAAGCCTGACTCTGCAATCTATTGTAGGGTTTTTGTTTTTTTTTTGAAATAAAACTATGATATAAATTCTCCTATTAAATAAAATTATTTTAAGTTTTAGTGTTGAAAGTGAGATGCCAAGAATAGGTGACAATGTGTATTCACAGAGTCGGGGATGGTAGGATGGTGACATTTAACATGATTGCTCTCTGTCTCTTTTTTCAGACTATGGGTATTTATCCTCTATTAGCATTTGTATCTTCAGTTCATTCCACTTTAGGAAACAGAGCTGCTGACTGAAACAGGAGAAGAGAAAAAAGAGAAGCAGCCAGCACATTGTAGTGTCTCTCACACACAAACACAAATGCCCAGGCGGGGTGTTTGGCAGAACCCCAGAGCAGGAAGACAGTGCAGGTGTTCCTTAGGATCGACTGCATTACCTTGTGCCTTTCCCCCATGGTGGTCACACCATTTGGCAGAGGGGGAAATGGGAGCAGAAGGTGCTGAGGTCAGCAGGTCAGTTGTTTTAAAGGGATGAGCCCAGACTTGGTGTTTGGAGGATTATCTTTATTTCAACCTCAAAGTCTTGAAAGGTGGGGCCCCTGCCCAACCCACACAGGTGCCCTCCTGCAGGTCCACAAGTGGACATCGGCATCTCCTCTGTGAGGCATCTGGCCGTTCTCCGTCCCTGGCATGTAGTCACCCCCATTCACACAAAGAGAGACTTGGGTGAAGCCTGAACACAAGGCACCTGAAGTCTCCCTGTGGAGTAGAGAAGTCAGAACCACAGCCCCAACTGTTAGACCTTGGCAAGGAGGTCCTGGGCAAAGAAGGGTCTTTTGCAAAGCAATGTGGTCAGAGGGCGGTTTTTGAGCTTTCTATAAGCTATAGCTTTGTTTATTTCACCTGTTCACTTACTGTATAATTTAAAGTCATTTATGTAGCTGAGACACTTCCATATTTCAATTATATTGTGAACGTTTTATTTTGCTAAATCTTGTGTCATGTGTAGGCTGTAATATGTATACATAGTGTTTAAGAAAGAGAGAGAGAAAAAAAAAAAAACCCACATGCCACCATTTTCCTGAATCAAATTCTACAGTGGAAAGGAGAGTAAAATACTTCTATGGGGCAGGCAGCTAGACTGGTGAATCAGGGGAACTAGAAAGAGCTAGTAATTGAGATTTCTCCAGCCTCTTCCGTGTTTGAATCCCTGTGGTTCTCAGGGTAGGAAAGAGAATGGAAAAATGTAGAAAGTCCATTCACATCCTTGCTCTGTATCTATTGGCCCTGGGTAGTCTGCTACTCACTCTCATTACCTTTCCTCTAAGACCCTTTGAGGACCCTAAGACCACCCAAGTAGGAAGCCATGATTTCTCCAACAAATCCATGGAGCTGTGATTCCAAGTTCTCTTTGCCTTTTTTGAGAATCTCTTCTGCCCTATACCCAGGCTAATCTTGCCTCTCAAGCCTGTTAAGATCAGGGCAGGGCAGGTAAGACTATGAAACTGGTATTTTGTACCCTCCTTTAGTCTCAGACTTGCCTCATGGTGGTTCACCTATAGCCATGAGCACCATTTTTTCACACCATGGTTCTTGAACAATTAAATAAACAAATGAATTTTTGCAATAACTCTGTCTGAGAGACACTGGGGCCCCAGGAGGCGCTCCCCTTCTGTGCCCTAGCTTTTCTCATCTTGTGGATGACAGTGTGGATCATCCCAAGGTGGCACCCAAGTAAAAATATCACTAGAGTATTTTTATCAGAGAAAAACATTATAAATATATAATGACAAAAGCAAAACAAAATGGGGGAATGTAAGGCAGGTGAATATCCTTTCAACAACTTCTGATTTGGCTCTTTGAAAGTGGGAGGAAAGCAAGAATTTAGGAGGATGGTTCATGCTTTGGGGGTGGGGGCTTCTTAGATTCTTCTATGTCCCCAACTTTCCCCATAGCCAGTCTGCTGTCCTGAAACCCAGAAGTGATGGAGAGAAACCAACCAGAGAAAACCCTGTCTAGAAGGAATGTATTTGTTGCTAAATTTTGTAGCACTGTTTACAGTTTTCCTCCATGTTATTTATGAATTTTATATTCCGTGAATGTATATTGTCTTGTAATGTTGCATAATGTTCACTTTTTATGGTGTGTCCTTTATTCTAAACAGTAAAATGGTTTTATTTCTATCACACATCTGCTGTCTCTTGCCTTGTATCTTGACAGCCACAGGAGTTACAGAGACACCAGAGTGCCTTGGAGTCTGTCCTGCTGCCCTAATTCCAGGCCTGTGCACACTCCCTCTGACACACACTTCTACAGCCTGCCCCAGCCTTCCCCAATCCTTTTTATACCCTTGGCAGGAGGAATTTCAGGCATGGTTACCTAGATTTTCTCTCAGTTGTGAATTCAACTCTGACCTTGGTCCCCAACTCTATTGCCAGGGTTCTCCATAGTTCTACAAGATCTGGATCTCTATCTAACCACTCATGATTGGGGGTACAGGTAGTCCCAGACTGGGGTCATGACTCATCCTTCCTTATTTTTTCCCTAAGAATCTCAACCTGGTGGAGTTGGAGAAGGGAGGCCTTGATGCCAAATGCTCGCTTGAAATTCTGATTATGGCTTAGTCTGGTTGGGGATCTAGGAACTCATGAGGTTCCATGACAGCTGGTGGCCCCTCCCAGAGCACACAGAAGGCCCACAGACCCCTCACCCTACTTGCCTCCCACTGTTGAAAATGTTTCAGGTTACAGGTTTTACCCCTATTTGAAAGCTACTGTACTTTGAGCACCTGTCATATGCTGGGCACAGCATTTATTCATGATCATGTGAAATCTCAACAATTTGATGAGGTTGTTCCACTGTCATCTGCAATATATAACTGAGGAATCCAAGGTTTACTGACAGTAAGCCATTGCCCAAGAAGTAGTATGCAGACAGAACTGCGATACAAACTCAGGCTGGTTTGATGATTAACCCCAAATTTTCTCCACTGTATTCACATACTTTGTTGGAATATGATTGGTTACATTTGTGCCCTTTCTATTCCAATTGGCACAGCCTGTATTCTATGACACTCACTGGATCAGGTTTAGGGGAAAGACAATCAATGGAAAACCTCTGCTTTAGCCCACCTGCTCCCAGCTAGAACCTACTACCTTCAATGTCCCCAAACAGGGTTGTCAGCTCAGCAGACAGACCTCCAATCCTACCAACAGGCCACAGCCCCCAGCTTGGACTGTCAGATACCTTACTAATCATTCTGTTTCCTGAGACTCATTCTCTACAAGCTCAAGTGCAAGGCCATGGCCCTGCCTTCCTTTGACCAGTTTAACAAGACCACTTGCCACACAAACAGGACTGTGTCTAGCTGCCCACAGCTCCTGCACCCACCTTCCAGATATAGATGGAGAATTCTCCACCCCACTCAAAGAGATGTTAGTCTCTCCCTCCAAGGTATCCCCCAAATCGGGGGCTTTACCACGAGCTAAGCCTCACCTGCTGCCCAGAGACAACCTCAGGGGTGTTCAAAAGTTAGAAAGTGAAAAGGACATATAAGGAAACTGCCCCTCAACAATCACTGCAAACAAAACATTGCTGCTTTTTATTAAAATACAGGTTGAAATCACATCCCAGAAAGGGCTCAAATGAAATAACATCCTTCCTCAAAAACATTTTTACCTTTATAATCAAACTCTGGCTCCAGCATGCCAGCTCAAATTGTCCCCTAATATGTTGAAAATTCTTGAGGTCCCAACAAATTCTGTCCACCTTTGTCCTTTGTCCTACTGCCCAAATATCACCTGGAGAGTTGGCTCATCCCCAGGAAAATCAGGCATTCTCACAAAACACTGGGGCTCTTCATTAGAGTTCAGATGATCACAGAGTGACCCTTGAGCCCTGAGGACTCAGACATCTGTGTTTATTCCACATCATGAAAAGAAACATAGTTTTAAAAAAAGGGTACTCACCATTGGCTTATGGTTGGGAAAAAATGTTTGCTCCACAAGTGGGAACTTCTCAGGACCCAGGGAATGGAAGATCTTAATGAGCTGAGAGAACTGGAACAGAAGAGAAGAGGTTGATCAGCCATTGTTACCCAGCCGGGTGACACTTTCCATTTGATCCTGACCTTCCAGCAAATGACTGCCTGGAGCTCAGCTCCAATAGCCGTTCCCAGCCTACAAGATGAATACCAGAGTCCTTGGCTAGGCATTCATCCTCTTCATTATCTAGCTGCACCAACCCCTCCATCCCTGCCCAAGACCTGCAAAGCAGGCAGAATACTGGCTTCAGCTCAACTACACTCAAGGTGCACATACAACATCCTCAGCATTTCACATAAGGTCTTTGTTCATGAGCTAACTTGCTGATGTTCAGTGCCATCCATGGCCTCTGTCTGAAATGTCTTCTTTCTAGAGAGGCAGCACTGCACGGTAATTCATGGTATAGACTTTGGATCCAGCCTCTCTGGTTTCAAATTCTCTGTCTACCACTTACTAGCTGTGTAACCCAGAAAGTCACTTCAGTTTTCTGGATTTGTTTGTTTCACCTACAGATTGCATACAACAAGAGTCCCTACCATATAGACTTATTGGCAGGAGATGGCCTGTCTATCTCTATAGGAATGCTCAAAGGCTAGATGTTGTTGTTATTAATGCCTATTTTTCTTGCTGTCACAACCCTTCTCATTTCCAATGGCTCCAGCCACAGCCCTTCCCACTGTGCTGGTGCTTCTTTGGCGATTCCTTGTTCTTTCCTAGATTAGCTATTGTCTCCAGAGGTAGAGGATGAGCCCCATCATTGCACTTCATCATCAGGGCAACAGGCTTACCCTGAGCAAAGAAAAGCCATAGTCACATGATTGAGATAGAAGTGGAAGGAAGCATGGGGGACTATGGGACCATGGCAGGGGATCAGGGACACTCCCTGGACTAGATGGCACAAGAGGAGGAAGGACTTCTCATGATACTGTAGGGGTACAGTGAGATTTTTGTGTGCTGCAGACTCTCAGTAACTGCCATGGATGTGGCCTCAAGTGGAGGGGACAGTGAGAGAGGAGACTGGAAGATAATCCATCGCAGACCACTGCAAGCTGTAAAGGTACAGCCAAGGATTCTAGAATTCACCCGGATGGCAAAAGAGAGCTACTGGTGGATATAAGCAGGAATGAGCAAGTCAGTTCCTAAGCAAGAGGGTGGCATCAGCAACTTGTTTGCTAAATGGGGATGCCCAATGGTTAGAAAAGGGGGGGTTAAGTCTGATGCAAATCTGACTTGGAGGTCACAAAGAACTTTCTGCATCTGCCCAGGATTGGTCCGCCAAATCTTGGGGCATAGCCTGCATGTATAGTGCAATAGAAAGCCAACTTAGAGGGCCTGGTAGACCTCAGAATTGTGGGAAGTGATGGGATCCCTTATTTTACAAATAAGGAAACAGGAGTCCAGGATGGGAGCTGAGATCCACAATAAAGTACAGGAGTTTTAGAGAGGCCCAGTTCCACCACTTACTATTAGCTATATGAGCCCCAGTTTCCTCATCCGTACAATGGAGATATTAGTGATACCTGCTCACTAGGGTACTTCTGAGGATTAAACACAATATGCATGTTAAGGGCTCAAGATGGCACATGAATAGTGCTAATTAACTGTGGTTGCTAACATCATAATAAATGTGGGGGAAAAAGGTGAGGGGGATGGGCTGATCCTATTTAGGACCCTTTCTAACAGTAATACTTGAATCTTGGATGCCTTAGGCCAAAAAGTTCAGTTAGGGCAAAAGGAGAAGGGGACCAGGGCCATGATAATAGTGTAAAGACCATCCATTTCTATTAAATCAATGAGTGCAGACATTCGGCAAATACTGAGCGTCAATTTTGCACAGGCCTCGTTCCAGGTGCTGGGGCAGTGATGACTGCCAACATTCACTGAATGTCTGCTTTGTGCCAGCCACCATTAGAAGGCTTTACATGTGTTAACTCATAACCCAATGAGGAAGTCCCTGGATTGTCATCATTTTCCAAATAGGGAAGGTTCAGAGAGGTTAAGGAGATTGTCCAAGGCTACACAGCTTATAAATGGAGGAGGCTGGACCTGGGAGTCTGCCTTCAGGGCCCATACTTTCAAGCACTGCCCTGCATCACCAGATGATTACACAGAACGACAGAAACACCAGACAGAGAAAACAGCTATGAGCTTCGCAGGCCACATACCCCCCACCTTTACATTATCATTCCTCCTTCCCTTCTTTATTTTGCCCCTTGGCACTTATCATAGGAAATATTATATATTTGGTATATTGCTTATGCATTACACTAGAATGTAATCCACCAGGCAGGGATTTTGATCATCATTTGCTCACTGCTGTGTTCCTAGGACTTAACAACAGTAGCTAGAACAGAGTAATTGCTCAATCAATATTCGTTGCATGAGCAAATTACTTCCAGTCAGTCAGAGAAACAGATAATGCACAAATGAATGGATAAACATTCTAATCAAGACAAGTATTTTGGGGAAAAAATAAAGCCGGGTACTGGGGAAGGCATTTGAGAGTATCCGAAGAAGTGGAGGGGTGATATTGTAGGAAAATAAAAGGCCTCTCTTATAGTAACATTTGGCTGGAAATGCAAATCAAATGAATGAATAAATGAAGAGAAATAAAATGCGGGATGTTGAAGATAAGACGGTGTCACATTCTAGCTTCACTATTCACTGGCTACATGACCTTGGTCGATGAAGCTGGGCTTCCTTCTCTGCAAAATGGAGAAATGACACCCACTCAAGGCGACGAGGTAAGCCCAGGAGCACAGCTTTCTGGTACATAGTAAGGGCTCAATAAATGGTGCCAACCATTAACAACAATGATGATAAAATGATAGAATGTTAATTGAAACAATGCAATGCATTCTTATGATTATACTATTCTAACGCTATTGTGTTGTAGCATGTAATTATATCATATTTTCTACATAAAATATTCCAACGAGAGTCGGCTTCTTCAGTCACTTATATAAGATACTTTTCATTACAGAGGTCTCTGTGCTGGGAAACGGGCCCACTGCTTCTGGGCCCCTCCAGGTCTGCCTGGCCCATCACTTACCACCCAGGGCTTGCTGCAGAAGTTGTAGACGGAGTAGAGAGAGTTGACGGCAGGAAGCCCTCCGTACTGCAGGCCGATGACCAGGCTGCGGTAGTCCTCACCCAGGGCCATGCTGTAGGCATGCTGGCGGACCAGGATGAAGTCCGGTTTGAAGGATCTGCTGAGAGAGGGGTCAGTGGAGCGTCATTACCACCCTGCTAGCTCTAAGTTTAGAATGGGGAGGAGGAAGGCTGGGTGCAGACACATGGCTACCCCTCCACAAACTCAAAGGGCTGAAAATAGAGTATACTTACTACTGTTTGTATTTGGGGGGGCGAGGGAGGCTTTTTTTTTTTTTTGAGACAGTCTCACTCTGTCACTGTGGCACACAGCAACTCAGTCTCTTGGGCTCGAGCAATCCTCTTGCCTTAGCCTCTTGAGTAGCTGAGACTATAGACACCCACCACGATGCCTAGCTGGTTTTTCTAGTTTTAGTAGAGACAGGGTCCCTCTCTTCCTCAGGCTGGTCTCACACTCCTGAGGCAAGAAATCCTCTGCCTTGGCCTCTCAGAGTGCTAGCATTACAGGCCTGAGCTACCGTGCCTAACCACCACGCTCTTTTCTAAATTTTCTCCATTGAACATCCACTTAATTTGCAATGAGGACACTGCAGCTCAGAGAAGTTAAGAACTTCCCCACCTCACAGAGCCGAGGAGCAGGACGGCTGCACTTGAACTCAGGTCATCCACATCCCCGTGCTTTTTATTCCTGCACACAGCCCCAGGTATAGTCACACAGTGTTTCCTGTATACCGCCAAGGAGCTACCTCTTTTTTTGATTCCTCACTTCTAAGACACATGAAAAAAGTCACCCTCTCTGTAGGGATGAGGCGGACACTCAAAGAGGTCTCCCATCAATCCACTTGGCTCATCGAGGATCAGATACTTGCTTGAATTGTGCCTCTCAAACATTTCTAATGTAAATTGAAATTTCTCTCCAAGGGAAAGGATTTGCCCCCCGGTGAAGACAGAAGAAAAGGATCGCTGGTGTCTGACCCTGCAAGCAAGGGTGCAGTGGGACAGAAATAGATGATGAGTGTGAACACAGCCCACCCTCATCCATCAGAGGAACTGGCAAGGTCTCCACAACTGAGTTGTAACACATCTCAAGGGGCCACCTGGACAGTGGCATCTTCTCCACACGTGTGACACACGGTGCTCGTGGAAGCGTAAATATTTCTCCTACTATAAATATACCTTCCAAAATATAATTTTTAATCTCTATACAATAGTTCTCTGAATGATATATATTATTAAGTAGGCTATCTCTAATAGTCCACACATATACATGTTTGCACACAACTACTGCCATCCTTTTAAACTATTTCCAGAAGATAGATTCTAAGAAGTGGGATTAATAGATTAAAAGGTATAAACTTTTCTTAAGGTACTCAAAAAAAAGTGCCCCCTTTTTAAAAGGTACATTTCAGCAATTGCTTACAGAACTGTCCATCTCACAACAGCCTTGCCAGCACTGTGGTTTTTGAAAAATATATTGTTCAAGTTGATAAAGGAATGCCTCCAAAAGATACCCTGTGCTAGTGGTGTGAAATTGGACACTTTTTAGTAACCATCTGCCTTTTCTTTTCTGGAAGAGTCTGTTCACATATTTTTCCATTAAAAAAAAAAAATGAGACCTACTATTCCCTCATCGATGTGAGCTCTGTATGCTAAGGATACTGCCTTTACCCAACATGTGTGGCAATGACTTTATGGGATTCTTATTCGCCTTTTCTTGTAATGGCTGTGCATCTTAAAAACAATATATACACAAGTTTTATATCCCACTTTTCCTCCCACCCCAGTTCAACCGATCAATTATTCCCTTTTGATTTCTCTCTCTGCTTTGAAGTCCAGCAGGCCTGGGTCTGTCAGTGAGACATCTACTCCTTCCCGGCAGTGTGGCTTGCAGGACAGACAACAGTGCCAGCAAACTTGGTGTCTCGATAGGGATAATGCCATTTTTCTCTACAAGGAAATACTGAAAGGTCTCTTGCTGGCCAAGCTCCTAGTCATTTTACTATCGTGTTGAATTCATAAGAGAGACACAGCCCTGGGAAGAAAAATGAATGTGGCTGCCTAGAAAAAGAGGCTGCCCTTCCAAGACAACCTTCCAGGAGGAGAATCCCATAGCATGTCTTGGGTTCCAGACATTATAGTGCTTTCTCTCTCCAGGTTTCTCAAACTCACTTCCAAATCAGAGAACCTTTCCGGTTCTTTGAAATAAAAGTAGCAGTCACATCCTCATTACCTTTAAGGATTTGGAAATCTACCAAAGGATTTCACATTCAAAGTGCTGTTTCAAAACTGCACCTCACTCTCCTGCTTAAAACCCTGGAAACACTTCTCTTTCCGACGAGAGACCTCTGGTCCTTACCATGGGTATGAGGTCTCGAGTGGGCTGGCCTTGGCCTCGCCCTCCATCCTCATTTGCTTTCTCCCTCCCTCACCTCCAGCGACTCACACGGACTACTGTCCCTCCTCTAATGCCTTTGGCTGGTTGCTCTTCTCCCGCATTGTCCCCAAAGCCAACAGTCCTAGTTTTTTGAAATTTGCTTTAACCCTCAGATGACCCCATTTTTTTTTCTCCCCATGGTCCTTGTGATAATTTTGTTTCTCCTGTTTATTTGTTTAGTCACTTACAGTCTGTCTCTCTTCTAAAGATGCCAGCTCAGGGAGAACAGAGGACCTGCCTGTCTTGGACAAAATAGGCCTTCACAGTGTTTTTAAATGAACGATTGCATTCATGAGTGCATGTATAAATGAAGGAGTAAATGAATGAACACGGCCACTGGGAGGGGGGCACTGCCTTCCTTTTGGTCCCAGAGAATTAGAACTGATGGACAAAGGAAGCAGAAGGAAGTGCGTGGCCCCTAACAACTACCAGGTTGCCTTAGGGGGTAACAAGTTCGGTATTTGGGAGAAATGTTAACACCAGCAAGGAGTTTTTAACCCGAGAGAATTCAGGTTGCCTCCCATGACCTCTTGAGATTCTCAGATCCAGTATTTGAACAATAAGCAAACCCCATGTGTGATAAACATATATCAGAGCAAACCAGGACTATATTACAGTATGAATTCTACACTCATTGCTACCTAGAATGCACAGAGTACTTCTCAGAGTCTGGAGTATGAGGGATTTGCATGGAATACAGAAAATCACTCACTCAGGCTGAGCGATCTGTGGCATGCAGTTCCAGCACCCTGGCGTACATCTCTAGCCAGGGTATGGCCAATTCCTACACTTCACCACGACATTCCAGGTGTGGCCTCCAGCAGTTACCAAGCCCCGACAGAGAGCCGAGCACTCTGGCAGAGGCCCAAGATCTCAAGACAACAGGAACAGGATTCTGGCTTTTGTGAAACTCACACCCCATGTTGGATGCAAGATGCTCTAGGGATTTGCTAAACGAACAAATGAATCAGCAAGTGAGTAAAGTCATTGGGGCATGTAAAGGTACAAAGGCGGCCCAGAGGCGGTATTAAACTCTGCCTGGGGGTGGGTGAGAGCTGGAAGGCTTGAGTTTTATAAGGAAAGCAGGGGGTTGTCAAGTGGGCAGGATGGGGAGAGTATTCCAGGTAGGAAAGGGCACTGCTAACTGAATAGATGGGTCCTCACAGTAACGACCTCTGCTGGGTTCTGTTTGATCTGCTCATACCCTCCCTTCTTTGGAAACAGAGCCCCTGATAAAATCCTCTCCGATCAGAGAACCACATTTCCCTGGGCAGTAACTGGTCTCGGGACAGTGCCTCTGATATAAAATGGGCCCATCAGAACCCTTCTCAGGGACGTTGCATGTGAGCTCCAGGACAGAAGAGCGGCCCGCCAAGCTGATGTCACATCAGTTGGAGCAGGAGGGAGGCACCTGAGCTGTAGCAGAAGCACTAGCTGGGAACAGAGACAAGAGCCCTGTTGATGTTAGGTAAGCCCCTGAACCCTGCTGAGCCTGACAGCAAGACCACCTTTACCTTCTGAGTTATGGGACATGTAAGTTCCCTTTTGTGCCTCAACTAGTTTGAACTGGGCCATCAGTCTTGCCCTGGTTGATATTGGGTGGAGTAGCAAAGTTTGCGATCGGTTGCATGGCTGAACAAGGTATGATGAGTTAGCAAGGGATGGGGCTGGGTCAGAAGTCCCCACAACCCTGTAAGCACCTTTCCCTGGGGGAGCCCCACTGAGCCCAAACTCTGGATCTCTTGTGCCTGGGAGAGGTCTCCTTCAATCCCACACGAATTGGCATATCCTGGCAGCAGGCTATAGCTGGGTTTGCTTGTTATTTTGGCTTTAAACTGTTAAAATGAGCTATATTATTTAGACTCCTCATCCTAGGTCTTTCTCAGAAGTGGCTGTCGTCACTAGAGAGGAAATCAAGGACAAGGTATAATTACAGGGGAAAGATGGGACAGGTGATGCCTCGCTGGGGATTACTGAATGCTTCTGGTGGCGTCAGCAGGCAAGGGGCCAGAGGCTGAGTGACTTTCAGGCACTGGAGAAGTGTAATAATTCCCTCGAATATGCAGAGGCCTGTGGTGGCAAGTACAGATCTTGGCTCCGCTTTACCTGGGACCTAGGTTAATGAGCAGAGGCCTCATTATTCCTACTCGCTTGACCACTATTTCGTAAATGTCCCCTGGTCCCCAAGAGCCAAGTTGGCAAGTGGTAATGATTATGCTGATTGTGTCCACATGCTGAGACCCCCCTCACAGCCAGGTCAGATCCCAGTTGACTGGGAAGGCTCCCGACTGCCTGACATCCACGTCTATCAGCACAGGGACTTCAGGCTTCCCCTCAACTGTCCCCTCGTAATATTCCCCATAACATTTTTCCTCTCCATCTCTGATAACGCAACCTTGGTATCCAATCTGGGGGAAGGGGACAAAGGGAACTGAGCGAACCATCAGCAGGACAGGGGAGACTAGAGCATCTAAATGGCCTCCATCCTCCTGAAAGCTTCTGATGCCTCTGGACTGCTGCGAGGATGAACCAGAGGGAATGTGTGAGCCTTGCAGATGGAGGGATTGGAACAGCCATATGGAAGGACTTTGGGAATTAGCAGTGCTTCCCGCCAGTTGGAGGACTGCAAGAAATTAGTCCAGGCCGAAAAGAAATTAGGTGGCAGCCAACCAAAAATCTGGCGAGGAGCAGACAACAGGATGCTGCAGGGGGGCCCGTGGGGCCCACACGGCAGCTGCCAGCTGCACACCGGTGGGGAAGGGGCCCCGCGGGGCTTACAGACAGCCAGGCTCTCTGATGGATCCCGGGGCCCTCTTTGTAAAGTGCTAGGAGGTTAACTAAACACAGACACAAGTTGCTGGAGCAAGGAGGCTTCGTAGCCCCTGCTTCAGCCTCACTCAGTGTCTTTATCCTGATGTCTTCCTCCCATTTCGCTTCAGAGAACAAGCCCTTGACTCTGTTCTTGCTCTATTATTTTCCTCCATCACTATGGGAACTTCACATGCTGTGGGTAGAACTCTGTCTCCAGGAAGATATATTAAAGTCCTAAGCCCTGGTATCTGAGAATGTGACCTCATTTAGAAAGTAGGGTCCTTGCAGATGTGATCAAGATGAGGTCATATTGGAGTTGAGCTGGTCCTAATCCACTGACTAGTGTATTTAGGAAAGGAGGGATATTTGGACACAGACAGACAGAGAGGAAGAGGAGAATGCCATATGACAAGGGAGGCAGAGATTGGAGTGATGTACCTGAAATCCAGAGAATGCCAAGGACTGCTGGCAGCCACCACAAGCCAGAAAGAGGCAAGGAGGCTCCCGTCTTCAGTCTGCAGAGGAAGCATGGCATAGGAGTCTTGTTGCAAACTTCTAGCATCCAGGATTACAAGAGGATGAATTTCTACTGTGTAAGCCACCCAACATGTAGCACTTTGTTACAGCAGCCTCAGGAGGCTCATACACTGTGCATCCCTAGTATTTCGCCTTCCCAGCAGCTTTCAGGACTTTCTGGTTCCCTTTGTTCTGGTGTGTACTCATTCATAGCCCCATTTCCTGCTTTTCAAAATGACATCCTTGTCTTATTCTGTTTGGTCTGCTAGACCAAAATACTATAGACCAGGTAGTTGTTCAATAACAGAAATTTATTTCTCACGGTTCTGGGGGTTGGGAAGTCCAAGGTCAAGGTGCAGGTATAGTCAGTGTCAGGTGAGGTCTTTCTTCCTGGTTTCTCTTTGCTAAAATGTTCTGAGGTCCCTTTAATAAGGTCCCTAATCTCATTAATGAGGACTCCACCCTCACCGTCTTGTCACCTCTCAATGGCTCCACCTCCCAATACCATCACATTGGAGGTTAGGGTTCAACATGAATTGCGGGGGAGGGGACATCATAGGCCATAGTAAACCACAACAATAACAACAACAACAAAAAATTCAAGGCCTAAAATAAACTATTAGTTAAATAATTTTCATATATACATAAAAAAGAGCAAATCAACAAATTGACAAAGGCACATAGATTTGTTCGGAGGGATATTCACCAAAAATGCTAATCTGGTTATTTGAAGTGTGAGATGGGAAATGGGAATTTGGTATCATCTGCATTTAAAAGGAAACAAAGAGCACAGTGCATTTTTACAATCAGGAAAAAACAATGAGGTTATCTTCATTCTGGAAAAAAATGGAAAATGTAACAATGAAGTCACAGCATGGAAAATGCTTATGGTACACTTTTCATGTGACATAAAACAATAGAAAAGAGAGCCTGTTTTATGACTAATGCACCATAAAAATGATGGGCCTGGAAGAAGAGATGGAAAAATGCTCATTCATTAAGGTGGTGAGGTGGTAGGTGATCTCCCTTCTTTTGAAAATTTCCATTTTTGTTGTATTGTGGTTTGGGCATTAACCACAAGTTTCAGTTGGCAAGAATGCATAGGAAATAGATGGATGGATGGATGGATGGATGGATGGATGGATGGATGGATGGATGGATAGATAGATGGATGGGTAGATAGGTAGACAGACAAATAAGAAACATGTCCTCTCCACTTGTCCTAACGCCATAATGAGCCATCATTTCCCTCTTCCTTTCATTGCTAGGTCTGTGCACAAGGCAGATTGTGCCCACCAGCCCCTCTTCCCACACACCCATTTCCTAATGCTCTGCACCTGGCTGTTAGCCCCTTTCCAGCCCAATAAAATTGCAGTGAGGTCAATTCTAAATGCCAAACCCTCAGATCAAATGGCTTCTTCTGTGTCCTCACCTCCCCCGATTTCTAATTATATCTAATGTACTATGAGGCTCTGGCCCAAGCCCTCTGTATATCTTCACTCTTGTAAGCCTGATAAGGAAAGCATAAAGAAACTGAGACACAGAGCTGTGAAAGAATTTGGCAAGGTTGCACAGCTCTTGGTGGTGGAACTGGGAGTCACATCACATGGCCTATGGGCTCTAGAGCAGGACTTGCCAACCTCAGACTGTGGACATGTTGGGGCTTGATAATTCTTTTTGGGGAGGGGCTGTCCCGTGTATTGTAGGATGTTAGGTCATCCTCTGCCCACTGGATGCACTGGCACTCCCATGACCAGATGTGACAACCAGACAGTCTCTACACATTGCCAAGCGTCCCTGGATGGTAAAAGCAGGGTTAGGGTTCCTCCAGGCCTCTGCAGCAGCAATACTGTCCTCACGTCCGCAAACCATTTCCTCCTTTCCTTGAAGACACCCTCTCTGCTTGTTTCCTAGCCACCTCCTCCTGGCTTCTTCACTGCTGTCTTCTCCATCTCCAAGGAAGGTTTAGTATTTGGGTCTCTGGTCTGCAGAATCCTCTCCATTCAGGGACTCCCCTCCCCTCCCCTCACAAAGTGCAAGGAAAATGACTCAAGCTGCGTAGGGTGGCTCACATTTGTAAACCTAGCACTTTGGGAGACCAAGGCAGGAGGATCACTTGAGGCCAGGAATTTGAGACCAGCCTGAGCAAGAGCAAGACTCTATCTCTACAAAAAATAAAAAAATTAGCCAAGTATGGTGCCATGCACCTACAGGTCCAGCTACTTCAGAGGCTGAGGAAGGAGGCTCATTTGAGCCTAGGAGTCTGAGGTAGGCTGATGTCATGGCACCCTAACCCAGAAGACAGAGCAAGACTCTCTCTAAAAATAAAGAAAATAGAAAAGGAAAGAGAAAAGAAAAAAAAAATGCTCACATTTGTAGAGCATTTCCTTCGTGCCAGGAATCACTTTTAGGATTTTAATTATGTTTATCTTTAACCCTCTCTGTGACCCTACTAGGTGGATACTATCCATAGCCTCAATAAACTATGGCACCAAGAAATCAAGCACTGGGAGAACAGGGGCCACTTGAGACTTTGGTGTGCGTCTCTTGGCTTCCGAGTCTATGTGTATAAATGTGCAACCAGCACCTTCTGCCAGCCCGAGTCTCCCTTCATCACCTCCAACTCACTGTGGCTGAATCCCAAGTCCTCAGCTTTCCCGAAAGTGGATCTCCTGACTTCTGATAAAGGCCCACTACGCTCCCAGGAATTCAGAGCTGTTGCCCTGAAGTCATCTGTACTTCTTTTTCCTGGCATCCCCTAAGAGCCACCAAAGCTGCTGAATCGTCCCTTAAGACGTGTCTGGGATTGATCCCTGCACGCCCCACTCTGCCTCATCTCACTCTGGCTTTCCTCCTCTTGCTTCATGCCTGAGACACCTCAATAGACCATTAGCTGCCAACTCCCCGACACAGGCCTGGCATTTCGTTGCTCTCAGTAGCACAGATCTAGCTCAGGGTCTGTTCTTCTGCTCCTGGGATTCCAAGGGCCTGGACCCTGAGTCCTCAGCTTGTCCTACCTGGAGAGAAGAGGGCTGGGCTTCTGCATCCCTGAAAGCAGTCAGTTCCTGACACCTCCCCTCAGTTCAGGTGTCTGAGGGGTGCAGTTACTGTCTCAGCCCCAAGGCAGTAGAGAAGGGCACAGGTGCAGCGCTACCCTGGCACCACAGCCACTGGGGGCGCTGGCTAGCTCAGAGAACTGACAGCATCCACGCAACACTGTTATCAGCCCTTTTGCAGATGAGGAAGACCGAGGCCTGGAGGAGCTGAGTCCATTCCCAGGAACAATTAATAACAGAGGTCTCTACTATTAAATAGAATCACACTTCTCTCATAAAGGTCACAGTCCTCTGATTTGAAGGGCAAGACCCCTGTCTGAAGTGTCTGTGTTTCCCCAGCACCCAGCACGCTGACTGCACCTGGGAATACAGACATGTCCTTGGAATGGCTGAGTTTGGAGCGGCTCCTTGCCAGGACCATGGGGGCACAACTCTCTGAGGCAGACAGGTCAGGCCTCACCCCAATGGGGGCTCTGGGGCGGCCAGAGCTGTCAGCAGCCTGCATGGCGCTGGGGCGGGCCTCCTGCCAGGCTGCTGCTCGGGGAAGGGGAACATTATTCATCGTGGAGATAAGGCAGCTGATGAGAGATGGGCCTCCAGGCAGCTGTTCCTCAGCAGCGGCTGGAACGGATGCTGGGGAAGAGAGGGGAGGGCAGGAAGGGGGAAGCCCATTCTGAGATAAAAAATGATGGCATTGCCGAGGGGTGACGGGAGAGCACATTTCAAATCACGGCCGGGCGCTAATATATACTTCTACCCGAGGCCTTCCCCACAAATATCTAGGCCTGACAAGCCACATCTGTGCTCTGTCAGCTTAACTACTGAGCTAGTCGGGGGCTCCCTGATCAGCTCTGTCAGCAGGAAGTGTCCACCTGGTGGGGTGCACAGTTCCCAGAAAGGCGCCCCTCCCCAAGCTGCTTCCTCAGTGCTGGCCAGATGTGGGCCAAAGAGATGCCGAATGCTTCTGCCTGGGCTGGGGCCCTAAATCACTCTCTCCTGTCCCCACAGCCCTCGGTGGCACTGATCTCAGGGGTCAGCCCTTCCTGCCACTCCCCTAGTCCTCCCCTCTTCCCACAAAACCAGCCATCCTCGGTGGAGTTTTTCAGGGGGGCAAAAGTGGATAGCTTTATTTTTCTCTTTTGTGTTTGGTGTTTTTCATATAACAGCTTCGTTGGGGTAGAATTCACATACAATTTATGCATTCAGTGTATAGTTCAGAGGGTCTTGGTGCATTCACGGAGCGACCATCACCATAATCAAATCTTGAACAATTTTTATCCAAAGCCATTTAAAAAGGACACTGAAGGTTTCCTGGGAGAGAAGAGAGAGCAGGATGTGACGTCTGTCTGCAAAGGGACATGAGCTCCCCATGTACTCTCGGCTGAGCACTCCCATGGTTGTCTTCTCTGACCCCCCACTTCCCAGCTGCCTCTCCAGCTTCCCCTGCCCCTGGGTCACCTTCCTTTCCTACCACACTGGAGAGCCTTCTTAGGAGCTGGGGCCTTTCCATCTGATCTCCCAACTCCTGGCTAACTTTGACTCTAGGGAAAGGTATAGAAGTGGGATCATTACAATCACCCCAAATCTTACACTTTTTAAATAAAAATAGCCTAAAAAATGTGACAAAATGTTAAGATTTGACAAGCTCAGTCATGAACATAAAAGTGTTAGGCACTTGTCTTTCTTTCTTTTTTTTGAGACAGAGCCTCAAGCTATCACCCTGGATAGAGTGCCGTGGCATCACAGCTCACAGCAACCTCCAATTCCTGGGCTCAAGCGATTCTCCTGCATCTGCCTCCCAAGTACCTGGGAATACAGGGGCCCGCCACAACGCCCAGCCATTTTTTGGTTGCAGCCATCATTGTTGATTGGTGGGCCTGGGCTGGATTTGAACCCACCAGCTCAGGTGTATGTACGTAGCTGGTGCCTTAGCCCGCTGAGCCACAGGCGCCGAGCCTAGGCACTTGTCTTTCTAAGAGCTTTACATTAATCCTGACATCTGTCCTTTGAGGTAGGGTGTGTGTATGTTTGTGTGGTGTGAAATAAGACAGAGTCACAAGGGGTGGGGGAGAGGTTACGCAGCCTCTCCAATGTCCCATGAAGATCCAAGGAGCCTGGCTCTAGGGTGGGAGCCCTTAACCCCCTTGATATATCAGTGCTTGTGATACAATGTCCATAAAGTTTGTGTGCAAACTTCTTTAAGTTTACTTCTAATATGAGTTTAAGTAATATTATTTAAGAAAATAATATTATTCTCTGTGCTTGAAATAGTTCAGATTTGTTTTTATTTTTTTGTTTATTTATTTTTTTTGGTACTCTTTTATTTTATTTTTATTATTATTGTTATTATTATTTTTTTGCAGTTTTTGGCCAGGGCCGGGTTTGAAACCGCCACCTCCGATATATGGGGCCGGAACCCTACTTCTTTGAGCCCCAGGTGCCACCCAGATTTGTTTTTATTTTTAAAGGATCTGAAGTAATTAAGGCAAAACGTTAATGGTTATCAAACCAGTGTGTTCAACTATCCCTATTTAAAATTAGTCTAAGCTGTAAAGTACATATATGAATATTTTAAAGGATTTAAACCCCCAAAGCCTCAGTGCTGGTGGCCCTTACCACATCACATACAAGCTGCTGAGTTCCTTCCCACTCCCCACTCCGGGCTGTGAGCTCTGCCAGGGAGAGGTGAGGTTGGCTGTATACCTGTTCTTCCCAGGGCCTGGCCAATTGCAAGGGATCTTGAAGCTCAATGAAGTTGTTGAAATAAAGGGAGCTACTCAGGGGGCCCCCACAAGGGGCTACAAAGGCCACAGGGAACAAATGTGGGCTCTGCCTTCCCTGCCAGAGACATGTGGCAGCAATTTTTAGGACCATCACCCAGTCAGAGTTTCCAGCATAAATGCTTCCAGCTGTACCCTCCACGGTGGACAGGAACCTCTTAGGACAGGATCTTGGCTGCTTCCAGCTCAGCTCTCATGCCCATCACAACAGCAAGAGAGCAGAGCTTTCGAGAAAGCCATCTGGGCTTCACCCATCGTGTCTGGGGCTCTGCCTCTTTGCTGGCTTTACAGTTGCCAGATCAGCCCTCTTCCTCTTGGCTTACTGGCTCATAGCCTTGGCCGCACTCTGGAGCCACCTGGGGAGCTCTCAGGACTATTCACACCTATTGCTTTCTCTTCCTCTTGGCCTCCAGATAGCCTGACACAGAAGTACTCAGCCTGAGGTGGCCACTGGGGCTTGGACATTTTTAGAAGCTCTCCAGGTAATTTTCCATGTGCAGCTGAGAACTCCTGCTCCTTACAAAAAAAGATAGCTGTTGACAGGGGAGCTGTGATGATGTCATTCAAGGCATATTTACCGAACATCTATTCTGTGAAAGGCATTGAGGAAGGAAAAGGTTTGTGACCCCAGATCTCTGAAGGAGCTAACTTGAGAAATCACTGAGCCAGTTTTGGTGCACACAGATCCATCAGCCAGCCTGGGAATGGTCATGGAGTCTTGGTACCTCCTTAGTCCCCATCAGACATCACTGTGGATCACAGGATAATTTCCTGCTGAGTTCATAGCATCCAAGCAAACACTGGACAAGAAAACAAGGGTTACTATTAATACATAATAGAACCTCTGTAAGTTGACCAACCAAGGGATTGTAGCAAACTGGTCAACATACGGAGGCGCTCAAAGGAACTAGGCCTTCTGTCCTGATACATACCTGGGTTGCACAGCTGGTCTATGAAAATTCGGTCAACTTGAGGAGGTGGTCAATGTAGGGAGATGGTCAACTATGGAGGTTCTACTGTATATACGGTACTTAGGTATGTTTGCTCACGTTTCGGCTGATAATGGATTTATACTTTCATGGTGTGGCTAGAAGAGTTGAATAAGGCCATCCAGATAAAGAGTTGAAGCAATGAATTTCAGATGTTATTCTATAATCAGGAATTTAAAACTCTCCTCTAGACTGTTCTGTTGTTTTTTCTACAAAGCAGCATATCATGGAAATCATTTCATATCAGTACAAATGGAGATGCCTCTTTATTTTTAATTGTATCTCATCATGTGGCTGTACCCTAATTTACTGAACCCGTCCCCTACAGATAGATGGACAGTTAGGCTGTTCTAATCTTTCCCTATTAACAAACAGTTCTGAGAATAAAACCGATCTCAACATTCACACAAGGTGTAACTTCAGTCACCTGCCACTAATTTTGATAGGATGTAGGTCAGACAAATGTTTCTAAGAATTGTATGCCCCATGGAGTCTGGGGCAAAGAAAAAGGCTTCTGGCAATATCTGCTTATGTCTTTTATACATAAGATGATTTGGGCTACAAATAACAGTGATGAGCAAATCAAGAGAGAAAATATATTATCACTGAGATAAGGCAATCACAGGGATGAGTAAATCAGGGGCTCAATGTCAGATTCAACACCCTAAGTGCTTTGTGTCTTCTGACTCCTGTTCTCAAGGATGGGCTTTTGTCTTCACTGGTCTCTGTTATCAATAAGCCACCCTGGCTCCCTGGGTCACACCCTCATTCATGCCTACAAGAAAGAACTCTCTACATTGCTTTGAAAAAGCTTGGTGGATCTTCCAGAATCGCCCAGAAGGTCCCTCTCAGGCCTCACTGGTCAGAACTGTATCATGTACCCTCTTCTAAACATGTCTGTCTTGGTGGGAACTGAATGACCACAGCCAGCTGAAACTAACCAAGATTCCCCTCCTGGCACCAGAGACAGGCTGATGTTTCCTAGAAGCCTATGACCATCAAACAGCCAAATAAACTCAGAATTTGGCAAGTGAGAAAGAAGGCAGGTAAGAAACTGTGGAGAGCATGCCTTATGAAACCTTTATTTTCATGGACAACCATATATTCTGTTAAAGAATTGGCTCATAACATTATGTATTTTAAGAAAGCGATGTTGTTAAGGATACTTATAATGACATATGTGGAAAATTTTTTAAATGCAATGGTAGCTCTTTTTTTTTTTTTTTTGGCTGGGGTTGGGTTTGAACCCGCCACCTCTGGCATATGAGGCTGGTGCCCTACTCCTTTGAGCCACAGGTGCTGCCCCAATAGTAGCTCTTAAAATCCACTGGAAGACTTGAATGAGGTCTGGCAGACCCCTGACTTGGAATCAGAACACATGAGCTGTACACTTGCAGTGGCTTCTGCAAGGCCTTTTGTGCCTTTCTTTAGCTCTCCAGGGCTCCACGTTCTCCTTTGTGAAAATGGCAGCTTGGAGGAGAATTAGATGTGTTATATGAAGGAAAAAAGACAGGTTCTTACAGTTAGATCTGGCTTAGAATCCCAGCTCCACCAGCCATATGACTACTTGCTTGCTTTGAAGAAGCCAGATGCCAGGTTGAAGGAAGACCTGTGAAAAGGGCTGCATGACAAGAAACAGTGGCAGCCTCCAGGAGCTGAGAGTGCCATGCAGGAGCATCCTCCAACTGACCACTGGTAAGAAGCCAGAGCTCCCAGTCTTATAGCCACAGAAAAGGGATTCTGTCTGCAACTTGAGTGAGCCTGGAAGGCGTTCCATTGACCACTGAGCCTCTAGATAAGAACTGAGGCCAGAGGACCTCTTGATGGCAGCCTTGCAGAAGGCCCAGTGAAACCGTGCCCAGACTCTTGATCTATGCCAACTGTCAAGTAATAAATATGCATTGTTTTCATTCGATGAATTTGTGGTAATTTGTTACTCAGTATATAGACAATGAATACAGGTACACAAGTATATCTCCGAGTAGTCTGTTCCCTTTCCTTGCTGGGAGGCATTCCAGCACATACATGGGCCACATTTTCCTTCCTGGTTCACCAGCTGATGGACATTTGGGCTGTGTCCAGATTGGAGCTATTACGGATGAAGTTGCTATGAAGATTCCTATAAAAGTCATTTGGTGGGCATGTTTCATTTCTCTTGGGGGAAAGTCTAATAGAGGAATGGTTAGAATATATGATATGTATACATCTAAGTTTATGGGAAACTGCCAAAGTATTTTCCAAAGAGGCTTTACCCCATCACATTCTCACCAGCAACACAGGGTAATTACCCCACGTCCTCCACAACAGTGGGTACTGCCAGTCTTTTTACTTTGATGTCTCATTATAGCTTTTATTTTCATTTTCCTGATGGCTAACAATGTTTAATATCACCTCACGTGCTTACTGATCATATTTTGTATGTCTTCTTTTGTCGCATGTCTATCTCAGTCTCAAAATATTGCCATCCACGGGGTTGTTTTAAGGAAGCACTGCATGGGATCAAGTTATTATTTTTAAGGTCACTTGGAGATAGAGTCATACAGTCTTATAAGGGCCCGCAAAGCGTACCGTTACTTCTACACTGCTGGTGGGAATGCACACTAATATGTTCCTTTTGGAAGGATGTTTGGAGAGTACTTAGAGATCTAAAAATTGACATGTCATTTGATCCTATAATTCCTTTACTAGGTATATACCCAGAAGACCAAAAATCACATTATAACAAAGACATCTGTACCAGAATGTTCATTGCAGCCCAATTCATAACTGCTAAGTCATGGAAGAAACTTAAATGCCCATCGATCCACGAATGGATTAATAAATTGTGGTACATGTATACCATGGAATATTACGCAGCCTTAAAGAAAGATGGAGACTTTACCTCTTTCATGTTTACATGGATGGAGCTGGAACATATTCTTCTT
>CAUYRH010073645.1:0-51324 GCA_963574655.1 Perodicticus potto
GTTTAACACAGCCTTCATGGCATTTTCTTAGTTACTGTATGAAGGCATTTGTACACTGCATTCAGTAAGTTCCGCCTGTGCCCTTCCAAGATGCACTGTAGATGTGGCCCCACCAATTACCTCCCTCAATCCCAACCTTCCCACTTCCCTCTCTTCCCATAATCTTGTGCTACAGTTGGGTTATAGTCGTAATATGGAACCTTTAAATTAGCTTCATAGTAGGGCTGAGTACATTGGATATTTTTTCTTCCATTCTTGAGATGCTTTGCTACGAAGAATGTGTTCCAGCTCTATCCATGTAAGCACAAAAGATGTAAAGGATTCTCAAATGCTTAATGTGGAAGCGAGTAGATTTGAGGCTTATTCCTAACATTACCACGGTGAATAGTGCATAAGAAGTTGATGCATTCAACCAAGAAGCAAAAAGCAAAAAGAAGCACTGGTTTAGGTAGGAAGAGAATGATTTTAGTTTCCACCTGGCTGTGCTTTAGATGTTTATTGGGCATGGGATGAAGTTATCTGTTAAATACTCTGGATCTCAGCAAGATAGTTAGTGGGCTGGTAATATAAACATGAGGGTTGTTAGTACCTTGGTGATGTCTAGAGATAAATAGAAAACAAGAAAGGAAACTGTAGATTCATAGGTCCACAACAGAACTAAAGATATGGTGAACAGATGCAAATTAACATTTAAAATTCGATGCTCCAGAGAAAGTAATTTCTGTTGTCTGAAAAGACATGAGAGGTGAGACCCAGGGAGGATATGGGTGAAAGACATAACGCCTATTAAAAAAACAGACAAAAAATCTTTTCCAGGAATTTTAGCCTGGCTTTTATTTTAACTGGTCACACCTAATATTTTTTAAAAATAGGATAAAATGTTATCATGAGGTAATGCAGTTTTAATAAATTGCCAAAATAAGTTGAAAAATTATTTCAATAAAGAGAGGTATGGGTGGTGGCTTTATATGTTGAAAATGACCAATTTCAGGGATAGAGAGAGCTTCACAGATGGTTTTCCCACCCCAGTCACTCTCTGCTTACTATGTTGTAGGAATTGGTGCGGTGGATAAGTAGATGAATGCAGGAACGGGACTTGGCATAGTACATGGGGACAGTAATGACATCACAAGGGAGGCAAGGGATGCAAGTTTGTTAGCTGATTTTGCAGACCGAATAGAGGAGATTGGGTCAAAAAGGAAAAACAATTGGAAGGAGAAGGATAGATTAGAATAGAGATGGATCGAATGATTGGAGTGTCAAGAGATCAAAGCCTGTCAGTGAAGGAGAGAATGTGAGTGTAAAAGGTGCTGTGACACACGAGAGTTTTAGACATTACAGTTGCAGATGTGACCGTCATTGAGATTCAGCTTCATTAGTTTACTTTCGTGCTGTAGTTCAGTCATGTAAAGCCAAAAATAGTTAATTTGGTTTGTTTTATTAAAAAAAAAACAACAACAGGGTTTGATCAAAATTAATACTTACAAATTTTATAAATTCCACATCATTTATTAATCAGAATAGTGTCTTAGTTGTAACCTGTATTTTTAGAAATGTTAGGGGAATATCAGCAAATTCTTTATAAATGTCAAAAATAATAAAAAGTCTGATAATGCTTAAATAAAATTTGATCCCCCACATGGTCACATATTTAAAAAAATCTGCTCCAGAGAGATGCAGAACTTACATGTGAAGAACTTAAGTTTTTTAGAGTAAAAAATAGAAGGATATTGTAGTCTGTAAGATAAAGAAGGACCTTTACCAAAAAAAAAAAAAAGGTTGAACATCAACTAAATGATAAAGTTCTATGTCCAAACAAAGAAGATCTCTCTCTGTGAAAATATTGTAAGTCACTTTGTGGAACACTTGAAGCCAAGAAAATGTTCCTTGTGGCAGATAAAGAAGTATTCTAATACTGTGGGGGAATTCAAGCCATAGAGGACATCTTTGGAAGAGCAGTCATATTCCTCCTGAGGTTGCTTGATGACAGTTTTTATTAGACGGGTTACGGTTTTGAATAGGATGTGCTTGAAGAATTTTCCTTTTAGCAATCAAATGAACACATTTGCAAAATAGAACATAATTGTAATACTCAAATACATTTTATATAGACAGTAGCCAAGAAGCCTTATCTTTCTGTATTAACATTAACAAAAAAGTACTACTGAATATTATGGAGAGTACTCATTTATGGTTTACATATTTTGATTTTTGCACAGATTGAGTCAAAGTAGTAAGTGAGCCTTTCACCTAGATAGGGTGCACTGAACTCACGTGCCCAAATCCTACTTCATGATTTTCATTCAGATTTACTTCCACGTGTGTATTCAAATATTGATTGATTAGTTCAAATTTGGTGTTGATTACAGTGTGTGCTTATCCATTCTTGTGATGGTTCCCTTAGAAGACTGGTTTCTAGTTCCAAGCAGATTGTCACAAAAGATAGTACATCGCCAATTTTATGGCTGAGTAGTATTTCATGGAAAGCATGTGAATCCACTCATTTTATTAACCCACTCATGTACTGATGGACGCTTGGGTTATTTCCACATCTTTGCAATTGTTAATTTTGCAAATGTCCTTTTAATAGAATGACCTTTTTTCCTTTGAGTATATATCCCCGATTGGATTGCTGGATCCAAAGGTAGGTCTACATTTAGTTCTCTGAGGTATCTCTATGCAATTTTTCTTAGAGGTTACACTAGTCTGCAGTCTCACCAACAATGTTTAAGGGTTCCTTTCTATCCACATCCATGCCAACCTCTGTTGTCATTGGAGTTAGGTGATGTCTCAATGTAGTTTTGATTGGAATTTAACTAATAATAATTAGGTAATAATTATAAATGTTAAGTATTTTTTGAGTTTGTGGGCCATTAGTATATCTTCATTTGGAAAGTTTCTAGATCCTATAAATCATTCACTTTATGATGAAGAAAACATCTTGCTTTTTAATAAACAAGTAACTTTCAAAGAATTTCTTATTTTTCACGTGCATACTTATAAATCAGAGTTCCTCACTCTCAGCACTATTGACATTTTGGGCCAGATAATTTATTACTCTGGAGCTTGTCCTGTGCATTGTAGGATGGTGGGCAGGATCTTTGACCAGTAGCAATCCCCTGCTCCTCCTGGATGTGAGGATGTGATGGCCAAAAACGTCTCCATTTATTGATAAATGTCTTATGGTAAAACAGAATTTCCCCCACGGAGAGCTACTGCTATTAAATGATGTTCATGACTACAGCTTCATTATGACTGACTACATGGAGAGAGGAACATAAAATCTGAGTTCATAGTACATATATTGGTAAGCATTTTAACTCTTAAGTCAATCATACAGTATTTTTAACCAAATTCTGTTATCACCAAATAGAATTTAAACTTTATAAGTTAAGGGCATCCATCTTCTTACAGCATAGTCATGAAGGAAGCGCAAGCGACATAACAATAAATGTAACGTCTTCCTTGAGGGTTCAGAGTGACTTTGCATGAGCTAAAATACTGCCTTGCATTTGTCATCTCTGTGATAGGGCACAGATTACGGTACCTCAGGTTTTCACTCTGTAAAATGGAAATTTATAAATGCATTGATTTAGTATATGCATGGATCACATGAATCAATTAATATATACGAATTATTATTTATTGAAAGATTAAATTTTAGGAGCCTGCACGTTATGGAATGGACTCCAGGAAAGTGAAGTTGAAATTGTTATCGAGATCATACACCTTCATTCTATTTCCCCCCCCTCACTGGTCAGGGAAAGGAACCCTGCCAGAGGATGTCTGTGTCCTGGTGAGGAGCAGACCTGACCAGCCTCAGGACACAGTGGGGTATGGACCATTCCCTGTGAGACCAAGTGTTGTGGACATTGCATTCATATCAGATACCTGCTCTCTCCCTTGATCCAAGATTTTAAATCGATTTTTATTTCACTGACTTCCAAGCACTGACAACTTCTCTGGACTGCAGAGACATATACTACATTGTCACATTCATCATTGCCGAAGGAGGACACTGGATATTTCCCCTCCAGACTTGCCCGGGGCCAGTTTCTCTTATTTTAGCAAGATACCACTATGCCCAGCTGCTCCATCCAACAGTCTCAGTTACCCTTCTGTAACTCTTTTCTCTCATCTCTCACCTAAAACCCATCACTACCTCCTGTAAATGCCATGCAGACATACAGGTCTCTTCATTCCCCTTTAGTACCTTTGTCCAAACCAGCCCTTGCAGACTCATGCAAGAGTTTCTTAACCTGTCTCCAAGCATCCAGTCCTCTCCTTGGATAGTCTGTTTCCCAGAACCAAGCCAAAATGATTTTGTGAATGTAAATATTTTATAATTTGTTTGCTTAAAATATTCCAGTGGCTTTTCATTGTATTTAAAATAAATTCAAACCTTTCACCCTAGCTAATCTATCTGTGCACAGTCCTAGCTCACTTTTTGACCACAACCCATTTTTTTAGTCGTACCCAATATTTTTCAACAATTCAGCTTTATTCTGTTTTTGAATTGCACTGCTATACCACACAACTCCAGAGGGCACCAGTCATTAGATGTAAATATGGCTATGATCATTTTGCCAGCTGCCCTTACATTTTCCTGAAAGAGGCTTTTGTTAAAGCTGGCTCCTATGTGCAATTTGGTCTTAGTTTCCATTTACTATCATGATCCATCAAATATAAATACTCACACTATGACTATTATATAAATGCACAGAGTTCTACTTTTATGCATACCTCTACGGTATACTTTCATGGATGAGTTATGTATTTATAAAATGATTGGCCAAATTGAATGACTTCTGTCTTTGAAGTAGAATTTAAGCTTCATTTTGAAAAGGAACTTATCTGGATTTTTCACAAATATCCTGAAGGCCTACCATAGTAGATGGTGTATATTAATGCTTTATAATACTGTTGAGGTGGCAAACAAGAATTAATATCTTTTCAGTAATTAAGATTTTTCATAGTTATAAAACTCTGAGTTTTTCTTTATCAAAAAGAGAAATTTATAAAGTGGGCAACTACTTGGCAATAAAATCCTCTGATTTTTACAGATTAAGGGGGGAAATTAGTTGGAAGCATGTAATTTCTGGTATTTAATTTACAGAATGAAGACAAGTGTAGAACAAGACACACTTATCATCTGTTATAACTTAGTCAGAAGGACATAATCAGCAAACATAAGATTGTTTTTTAACGTTTAAAAAAAATCTGTTGTCCTAGAAAGGATTGGTCAATGATGCATGTTTTTCTAAGTTTTTCTCTTATAAACCAGTCAAGGCCTATTGATAGACCAAAGGTCAAAGTTTGGGAAGCGTTAGTTGCATGCACAGAATAGAATTCCTTAATCAAAGCTGAGGTTCGTCAATTTTATTTATCTTTCAGAGTAGGCCAGGGTCGTCTTCCAGCTCTGACTCAGGGGACCAGAGTGATTGTCAAGTCTTACTATATTTTCTGCCTTTGGACTTTGCCTTTCTCATTTTGAATACCTGTGGTTTAGGAAGTGTTCTGTATCTGGGCTGATCTAATTACACTTACACAAACTGCCCTTCTCTACCCGTTCAGCATAACTTCAACAACCACTAATACCAACTGCTCATATCTGTGTGACCCCAGCTTAAACTCAACAATGAGGGTAGAGATGTTTTCTGAAAAAGGTGACTGTGAACATAGCTCTTGAAGGTAATGAGGAAGTAATCTGATTTGGGGGGAAAAGCAGACAGATTTGCAGCAGGCAGACAGGAGGTAATGACGTGGAAGTCACGGAGGTGGAAGTTAATGAGTCATGTTCAGAAAGTGATACAAAGACCTACTTGCCAGGGGAAATTAGACTTCAAATACCGTTTCTAGATTTCTAGATATTCCTTTTCTGATTTATTTTTTCTGTCCAGAGTTTTTTTTAAAAGTGGGTTGGATAAGACACATATATGGGAACACATTTCTGGTTTGTTTTGCGATACAATGCTTTAAAATCAGTTTCTACCTACAGAAACTTTCTTCTCACAAAGGAAACCATTTACCCGATCTACATTTTATACATCGCTCAAACATGACACAGTCATTTTTTTCTGAGCTAGCTACAGCAGGTTTCTCTGTTCTCATTACAGAAAAGAGGATTTGAATGATTCACCTCTGCACACGCAGAGGCAGCAGCTGGGCTCCTGTTCAGACTGGAGAAGAAACGGATGTATTTGGTTTCGGATGGGTATCACTTACAAATGTTTTGTTAACAATTGCTGCTGTAGCTGTCACTGTTTCCTCAGATTTTTGTGTATTCACGGTATTTTTTATGGGTTGCACAAGACTAGGGAACCAAAAAAGAGTAAGCATGTAAGTCTTTTATTATCAAAAATACTTTTTCTGGAAAAAAATACTGCTTTTCTTGAAAGGTGCATTTATTTATTTGAACTTTGAACAAAGATAAAATAACTGTACAGCAATTTATTTTCCCCTGATGTGTACTCATGAATTCGGACTGATGTTCAGTATTCTCAAGATGGTCCTATAAATCCTTTTTTTTGCTTGTCATTTTTTAAATCTGTGTTTCTTTAAAGCCGTAAATTTTAATTAAAACTGGTAATTTCTGAATTCTTTAGTAAAAATCTCTTATAAGCAGAGGAAGGAACATTTTCGTCAGTGCTGGTATCCAACCTTCACCTCCCCCAGTTGAAAGATGAGTCTTACACTTTCCTTCACGGTTACACCGAGTCCTCTGCTTCACAAGTTTGCCGAATTTATGAAAGTTAAACTTTATTATGTAGGTAAATATGTTTCTATTGAAGCAAATTCTGCTTTCCAAATTAATTTCTCTCTCATGCTTTTGTGATTTCCTTTCACACCTGGCATTTTTGTCTTTATACTAACGTAAAAAAAAATGTGGCAGGAGATACATGTGAAATGCAATTAAAATAATAAACCACAAATAACCATAAATAGAATTAACATGGTAAATGGGCTATCTGATGTCATCTTCTGGTAATAATGCATGCCCTCCCCCACTCTCCCATCTCCATCACCGTCAACTAAAGTTGTATAAGCCTCACTGTCCCTAAGCTTTCTTAAGGTTGGTCTATCTTTTTATTATTATTTATTATTATTATTATTATTATTTGTAATTTTTGGCTGGGGCTGGGTTTGAACCCACCACCTCTGGCATATGGGGCCAGTGCCCCACTCCTTTGAGCCACAGGCACCGCCCATTGTCAGTCTATCTTGTCCTTCTTTCTATCCACTTCAATACTTCAACATCAGCTTTGATTAATCTTACAGATCTTGGCCTCTTAACTGTTGAACCCTTCTAAACTTAAATGATCTTTATTTCAGTACAACCAACTGCAATCAACTGTCGCCATGGGTCATATTCTCAACTTCACTCTTGTTAAAAATTGATAGCAGTGATATCAAATTCCAGTCTGTCTCCCTTAAAAGACAAGCCTGCTGCTTTCTAATTTACATCCTGCCCTCTCTTCTTACTTCCTTAAAGCCTAAACCCAATCTAAGGAAAAGCCAGGATGCATCAGTCCTCTAAAATTTCACAAAATAACACTATTCACAGTACCCTCTGAAATCAGGATTTACTCACTGTCGTTTCTGGAGCAGTCACTTCTTGATTGTGGTGAATCATTCACCACTGGAGTTTGGTCATCACTGCAAAATACTACGCAAATTATGTCAGCTCTCTTATGGCAACTGCTGAATAACCATCCACTATCATTGTCTAAATTATTTTCAAATATCTTGAAAATGTATCATGTTTTTCTTTTTAATTCCCTCTGTCAAAATACATGATTTCCCTTCTTTCCATGATTAATATCAACTTGACTTTCCTACGTGAGTCTAGATGGGCAATTCTACGGCAGCGTATTCTGGCCCATCAAAGCCAGATTTAATGACACTAGAGGAATCGCCATAATCTTATGTCCAATTTATAATTTTTGTAATATGAATTATTATAAAAAATGAATTTTATAATACAAATTGCTATTCATATTATAAAAATTATAAACCATTGTTACATTAATGTACTCTAATTTTTGGTAATTATACTTCTATTTACAATCTGCATTTGTCTGCACTTTAAATCCTAGTTTTATCCTACGTAACCAATCCCCTTACCATTGTAGTTTGAAACCTACTTCCTTATAAAAGCTTTCTCTAATATCCTCAGTCTTCATGTATCATATCCATTTTATAAATACTTTCACAGCCACCAAAACTTGTACTCAAAATACTTTTTGTTAAGCATTCTTATGAATGTGTGATTAATGTATGGCACCCCAATTAAAATTTTAAGACCACCAGGGTATTAACTGAGTCGATTTACCAGTCTCTGTATATTCAACATGTAACATTGAGCCTCAGAATAATAATATGTAGTGAATATCGGCAATTTTGTATAAATGAAGAAGCCATTTCTTTGGATTTAAATCATAAATATTACTTTGTAGCCTGACTCAAGAAACACATATGTTGTAAAATATCCCTTTGTTTCAAGATTCTGCTTATGAATAAGATATAAAAGGTCATGGCTAGCTGAAGTTCTTCTGACAATTGTTTCTTACTCCAAAATAATTTCATAAAGTTCATCCCCAAAAGGATTATCTACTATCTATTTTAATGATAGCAAGAGCTGTGAATGCCCTCAGGATAAGATAAGCAAATATTCCAGACAAGAGAACTCTTCTAAGAGGAGCTGATATACTTACCGGGTGTTCATTAATTCTTGGAATGGGCTAAATATTCGAATTCTCCCAACAGAAAACATCGGTTAGGAGAAAAATAAATTAATCTAGAATCAGTGGTCAGGGAGTGATGATGGGAACAAGTGGACATTGGAGAGACAGGATCACATCAGAGTATTTTCAGCGGACCTCAGTTGAGCTTTGATGCTGCGGAGGAGACAAGGAGCCAGGTTGGAAGGCAGAGCAGAACTTGCACAGCCCGAGGTGCTTAGGAAAATCAGGCTTGTTCAGGAGGTTGTTTACTTCAAGACCAATGTCTTTCTGCCTTTGGATTATATGCTAGATTTTGAACCTCTTGGAAAAGGCAGAAAGAAAGCCTGGTTTGTGTCATGTCTGAAGGACAGAGCCGCTGCTCTCATAATCTTTTGGAGATAAGAAGCAGGTGTTCATTATACTGGAGTACCATGCCGTATGAACAAGGGTGAAATCAAGATAGATTGAGTTTTACTGCATATTAAAAATGCATGCTATCCTGACCTAACTATTGCTTTAAATAATAGAGAGACCTACATCTATTGAAAGATATTTTTTTGTTCTCTATTTTAAATGTGTAGTTAAAAAATTATAGAGAAAAGACAAAATCAATGGTTGATAAATAAGAGTAAAAGCATATACTATATGTAGAACTTATAGATAGTTATTGAAATTTGCAGACAATATATTGAAATAAGTATTATAAATTTATTAAATAAAATATAAAAAAGCACAATAAAGATTTTTAAAAGATGATGAAAATCTTTTTAGAAAGAGGAAAATGAGTATTAGAGAACTGAAAAACAAAATGAAATTTAGAATTAAATGTATTAATTTAATATAAAATATGGGATTAGTGAACCCAAAGATAGATCAATAAAAAACAAATAAAACATACAAAATATATTATGAAATTAAAAGAATACAGCATGAAAGATATGTGAGTCATACCAAAAAAAAATCTAAAATGTTTTCTGAGAATCCTAAAATAAGGCAAAACAAATGATATGGCAGAAATCATTTTTGGAGAAATAAGGATTGAGAATTTTCAGAATGTGAGAAACTATATCAATTCTCAGATTCAAGAAATAAGAAAACTCCATTTTTTTCGGTTTGGTACTAATAGTAAATCTCTTGGTAATGTTAGAAAAAAGTTTAGAAGTAGGTAGGACAGAAAGACATTGCTTTCCAAGGACCCAAAATATAATAGATCATGAATTACTCAACAGAAACACAGCAAGCCAGATGATAATGGAATATTCACAGCGATGGCAGGAAGTCTACACACATCACAAATTTTACTCACTGAAAACATCTTGAAAAAATGAAAGTTAAAAATAGATATTTTTAAATAAACAGTAACTTAGAAAATTAGTAACTAGTAGGTCTGCACTTAAAAAAGAAAAGTAATTGTAGTTATGGCAACGGGAAAAAAATTAAGAAAGAAACATGCCTTTTTAGGACAAATAAAAAATATCACAAAAGGTAAATATTATGTATGTCACTGAAAGAAATGTTAACTGAACAAAATAATAATTGAAAGGTTTTGCGGAGTTCAATTTACATTTGGAAAACACACATGTCAGATGTAAGGAAACGCATAAATGAGAAGAAATGATGTTTAAAAGACCTAAAGTTCTCAGAATCAGTAAAACTAAGTATTTGTTAGTAACAAAGATTCAGAAATAGTAAAAGATTTTAAAAAATTAACTAATAAATTAATACAAAGAAAACATAGAATAAAATTAGGAATATAAAAGAAGGAGGGTAAATAACAACAAAAGACAATTTTGGTAAACACATAAAGACAGTATCTATAAAGGAAATAATATGATGAGTGAAATTCCATTAAAGTAGTCTGGAGGAAAGGATGTAGACGTGAGCGTATAAATGAAACAAGATTGGTGTTGAATTGATACAGACTGAAATTAGGGGATGGGTATTGCTGTTTATTGTGGTTTCCTCTCTAATGGAATCTAGATATAATCAAAGGACTATATAATGGGACCTAACATATTTAAAGATATTATACAAAATATAAGTAAAATATTTTTGTGAATTTAATAATAAATAAAAAAATTTATGTTATAAAATATATGTAACATAACATATATACATGTAACATACACATACATGTAACATATGTGCATATGTAACATAACTATATATAACATACGTTACATATATATGTTATATATGTAATAAAATATATATAATTTACCATCTTTATCATTTTAAGTGTACAGTTCACAATGGTATTGAAAACACATATATGTTTTTCTCACTTTATATCTCCTTCTCCCCATCCTGACAACTATCAATCTACTCTCTACACTCGTGAGATTTTAGCTTCCACAAACGAGTAAAAAGATGTGATATTCATCCTTCTGTGCTTGGATTATTTCACTTAATGCATGTGTATAATGGCTTCCACTTCCATCCATGTTTTTGCAAATGACAGGATTTCATTTATTTTGAGGCTGAATAATTGTCTTGTTGGTCAAAGATCAGTTGATTGTAGGTCTAGGGTTACATTTCTGAGTTCTATATACTTCTCCATGGATCTATAAGTCTACCTTGTTTTGGTTTACTATAGTCTTGTTGTATAATTTGAAGTTGGGTAATGTGATGCCTCTAGTTTGGTTCCTTTTGTTTTGGCTATTTGAGATCACTCTTTTCTCCCTCTCTCTCTCTCTCTCTCTCTCTCTCTCTTTTTTTTTTTTTTGGAGTCTATTATAGGTTTTGTACTGTGATTACTATGAGGCTTATAAAACATTTTATGGATGTAACAAATTATATTGAAGATATTATAACTCATCTTAGATAAAAAGTAAAATAATAGAAATAACTGAAGAAAAATCACAAAATATCTATACTTCAAACAGCACACATTTTGACTTTTGGTTTTTCAACTTACATATTTTTATATTACCTATATTTTAATTGGTTGCTGTAGGGACAATTGTTTTTGGTAGATGGGTTTTTCAGGCTCCATTCTATATTTATGAGGGTATTAGATATCAAAAACAGCAACAGAATATCCTGGATTTGTATTTGTATTTAATTTTACTAGTAGGTTTTGTTCCTTAGAATGTTTTTGTTGTTCATTTGTCTGCTTGCTTTTTGACCATTAGTGTTTTTCTCTTTCAAATTCAAGAGCTCCTTTTATCATTTCTTGCAAGATGGGTCCAGAGGAGCTAAATTCACTCAGACAAAGTTTTTGTCTAAGAATGACTTTATCGTTCCTTTATATTTGAATAATATTTGGCTGGATACATGATTTTTAGATGGCAGGTATTTTTTTTTTTTTTTGCCCTTGAGAATGTGGACAATTATATTCTTCTTGCTCATGACCTCTGTGGCTTCCATTGAGAAGTCTGTTCCAGATGTGTTGGAACTCTCCGCTGTGTTATTTGCCTCTTTTCTCTTCTTGCTTTTAGAATCACTCTTTGTCTTTGATCTTTGATTATTCCATGTCTTGGGGTTGTCTTATTGGCATTGAATCTGTTTGTTATTCTAAGACCTTCCTGTATTTGAAGATTTATATCTTTTTCACGTTGGAGAAAGTTTTCTGGCTTTATTTCTCTGAATAAACTTTCTACCCTTTGTTCTTGTCCAGCTCCTTTTTGAACCAGTAAATCTTAGATTTGACATTTTGAAGCAAATTTTTAATATTTTTAAGTGGTCTTCATTGCTTTATTTCTTTTTCTCATCTGATTATATGTTTTTAAATACCTAGTCTTTGAGTTCCCTGATTCTTTCCTTTGCTCTGTTCATTCTGCTCCTGAGATCCTCCAAAGAGTTCTTCAGTTCAACGTGTATTTCTTACTTCCATGATTTCTTTTCTTTTTTCTTTTTTCTTTTTTTTTTGTAGAGACAGAGTCTCATTTTATCGCCCTCGGTAGAGTGCCATGGTGTCACACAGCTCACAGCAACCTCCAACTCCTGGGCTTAGGTGATTCTCTTGCCTCAGCCTCCCAAGTAGCTGGGACTACAGGCACCTGCCACAATGCCAGGGTATTTTCCTGTTTTGCAGTTTGGCCAAGGCTGGGTTTGAACCCACCACTTTTGGTATATGGGGCTGGCACACTACTCGATGAGCCACAGGCGCCGCCCCCTTCCATGGATTCTGGTTTTATTTTATTTATTATTTCAATCTCTTAATTATTTCTGATAAATTTCTAAGTTGCTTTTCTGTGTTATCTTTGATATCACTAATTTTTTCTTAAAACCACCAGGGATTCTACTACCAAACTCTCAGAAGTGATTAAGGAATACTGCAGTGTCTTAGGTTACAAAATCAACAATCATAAATCTGTAGCTTTTATATATACCAACAATAGTCAAGTTGAAAAAACAGTCAAGGACTCTGTTCCTTTCACAGTAGTGCCAAAGAAGATGAAATATTTGGGAGTTTACCTAACAAAGGACATGAAAGATCTCTATAAAGACAACTATGAAACACTAAGAAAATAAATAGCTGAAGATGTTAACAAATGGAAAAACATACCATGCACATGGCTGGGAAGAATCAACATTGTTAAAAATGTCCATACTACCCAAAGATATATAAAATTTTAATGCAATCCCTATTAAAGCTCCATTGCCATACTTTAAAGATCTCAAAAAAACAATTCTTTGTTTTAACGGAATCAGAAAAACCTCAAATACCTAAGACATTACTCAGAAATAAAAAAAGCAGGAGAAATAATACTACCAGACCTCAAACTATACTATAAATCAAGAGTAATCAAAACAGCATGGTACTGGCACAAAAACAGAGTGGTAGATTTATGGAACAGAATAAAGAACCAAGAGATGAACCCAACTACTTACCATTATTTGATCTTTGACAAGCCAATGAAAAAACATTCAGTGGTGAAAAGATTCCCTACTTAACAAATGGTGCTGAGTGAACTGGCTGGCAACCTGTAGAAGACTGAAACTAGACCCACACCTCTCACCATTAACTAAGATAGACTCTCAGTGTATTAAGATTTAAACTTAGGAAACTATAAAAATACCAGAAGAGAGTCCAGGGAAAACACTTGAAGAAATGAGCCTAGGGGAATTTTTTACAAGGAGGACCCCCCAGGCAATTGAAGCAACACCAAAAATACACTACTGGTTCCTGATCAAACTAAAAAGCTTCTGCACAGCCAAGAACACAGTAACTAAAGCAAGCAGACAGCCCTCAGAATGGGAGAAGATATTTGTAGGTTATGTCTCCAACAAGGGTTTAATAACCAGAATCCACAGAGAACTTAAACATATTAGCAAGAAAAGAACAAATGATCCCATCTCAGGGTGGGCAAGGGACTTGAAGATAAACTTCTCTGAAGAAGACAGGCACACGGTCTACAGACACATGAAAAAATGCTCATTATCCTTAATCATCAGAGAAATGCAAATCAAAAGCACTTTGAGATATCATCTAACTCCAGTAAGATTATCACAGAGATATTGGCATGGATGTGGAGAAAAAGAAACACTTCTACACTGATAGTGGGAATGCAAATACATTCCTTTTGGAAAGATGTTTGGAGATCACTTAGGGATCTAAAAATAGACCTGCCATTCGATCCTATAATTCCTCTACTAGGTATATATCCAGAAGACCAAAAATCACATTCTAACAAAGATATTTGTACCAGAATACTTATCACAGCCCAATTCATAATTGCTAAGTCATGGAAAAAGCCCAAGTACATTGACCCATAAATGGATTAATAAATTGTGGTACAGTTATACCAAGGAATACTATGTAGTATTAAGGAAAGATGGAGACTTTATCTCTTTCATGTTTATGTGGATGGAGCTGGAACATATTCTTCTTAGCAAAGTATCTCAAGAATGGAAGAAAAAGTATCTAATGTACTCAGCTATACTATGAAACAAATTTATAGCTTTCATATGAAAGCTATAACCCAATTATGGCCCAAGAAGAAAGGGAAAGGAAAGAAGGAGGGGAGGGGAGAGGGAGAATGGGTGGAGGGAGGGTAATTGGTGGGACCACAACTATGGTGCATCTTACAAGGGTACATGTGAAATTTACTAAGTGTAGAATATAAATGTCTTAACACAGTAACTAAGAAAATGCCATGAAGGCTATATGTTAACCAGTTTGATGAAAATATTTCAAATTGTATATAAAACCAGTACATTGTACCCCCATGATTGCATTAGTGTACACAGCTATGATTGAATAAAAAAAAATGAAAAAACATTAAACCAGAAAAATAAAAACAAAAGAAACAAATAAAAAAAAAAAAAACTATTTTGAATTCTTTGTCACAGAGCTCATATATTATCATCTGGTAAGAGTCTGACACTGAATTTTTGTTTTGTCCTGGAGAAGTCATGGCTCATTATTTGCTGTGGTTTCGTGAGATGCTCCTTTTTGGCTCTGTGCAACTTCTTAGCCCATGTGTGCCTTGGCCATTGTTGGAATTCTGGGCTGTCCCAAATGGAAGAGGTACCAAAGGGATTATCTGGGCAATAAGGAAAGGTGGGGGCTTCACGTCCAGGGGAACTTCAGATCATTTCTCCACAATGTGGTGCTGCTGAACAGACACTGACTTGGTCGAGTTACAGGGCAAAGTTTCCAGTGCAAGAGATGGCAGTCACACATCCGGCCTTTGTCTCTGCCTGTTGCCAGGGACATTTCTCCCTTCAGGTAGTTATCATGCTTTCCCTGGATTAAGACAAGAACAGGTCGCCAGCCAAGGAAAACAAGGAGGGGAAGCTGGTTGACTACCTGAATTTCAATATGAGCTCTGGAGAGGCTTCTCACACTCTTGGTTGTGCAGGGGTTTGTGGATGTGGAAGTCCAGTTCTTCTACCATTTGCTTAGAGAATTTCCACTTCTCTGTGTTCCTGGGGAATGTCTCATCCTCATACTTCACCTAGGGGTTGTTGTGGATGAAAATCTCTGTGCAACATGTTTGCTTTTGGTTTGCAGTGGAGGAAAGTGAAGCCAGCTTGCTTCTACACTGCCAGTTTGGAACCAGAAAAGTTTAAAATACCTGTTAATCTTTAACACTGCACTCTGTCATAGCTACATTGTCCAGATATTTACTTTCAAATGCAACTCCAAAGTTTTAAAAGCAAATTTGTAGGGTAATGGGGGAATTTATATTGTGATTCTTAAAATGAGAATGGGAAAGACATAAAATATGAGATATTTTAAATTATAATAATTTGTAAACCAACCTAATGCCTTAATATAACATACCTTTGAGTTTTCACTTATGTTAAAATTAAATTTTAAGAAGCTTGTTCATATATGATTGTGGAAAGGGTCATTTTCTTTTAAAAATAATCTTTAGGCAAGAAGATATTATCTAGGAAAATTGATCTGACTTGTGATTCACAACCTATTTTGGAATCACTCATTACTTTGCAAATCTCATATGCCAACAAAATGCACTGAACATATCACATCATGTTCCTGCATCCTTGCAATCATCCCTTTGATCAAAGAACTACATGAATTAAACAAACTATATCCAACTTTAAAATCATTTGATTTTGGATTTAAATTTGCTTAATGACTCATTCTTATAATTAACCCTTCCCAGGTTTCATATCCCCTCTATTTTATATCATCATCTAACCCAGATCATCCTCTGACTCCTCTTTCACTAAATTTTAGTGCTGTCCACGTTCTCCGCTTCTCAGTCATCACCTACTTTTAAAATTATCAATTATTTTTTGGCCTTAAAATTTCATAAGGCTCTCATTTCACTATAAGTCGAACATTGAGGACTTACTTGTTTATAAAATAAACCTGGTGGTTTGTAGCTGATAACAGCAATCTATATCAAGAAATAATTATCATAGGCATATTGTGTCAAAAGTTAAAAATTTTACATTAATGATGTTAATTTGCAGTTTTAGCAATATTGGGTATTTTGTCTAAAAAAGAGTTTATCCTACTTAGAAAATATCTTCATTTTTACTTGTTATCTCATCTTTCAGTTTTCTTATATAAATTTATTTTACAAATAACTAACTGCCAAACATCTCTTGCAAGTCATATCAAGTATAAGCTACACAGGAATGAACAGATAAAATTAAATTTTACCTCTCATAAACTTAATTATTGAGTTTGAGAGACTTTGATTTTTTAACCTAGTCATTAGGATTCATACTTATATTATTTTATACATGTTTGTGTACTTGTATTTCAGATTAATTGGTCCATATTTATTCAAAATAACTGATTCCCCTTCAACAGCTTCAATTTTGTGTCATAACTTTCCCCTTTATTAGGATTTTGTACATTATGCCTTTTGATACAACTAATGATTTGAGTTTTAGATGTTGTGACCTTCCAATGTATGATAAAATGTGTTTTGGAAATGGAGTGGAATTTGGAAGGCAAAGTAATAGTGTTATAGAGTAAAAATACTTGGGCCAGAGTTCCAGGCTGGAGTATATATACGATGAGAGAGTAGAGAAATCTCATAGATAATGCACTAATTTCACAATGCTTCTGTAACAAGTCAGCACAAATCAAGTGTCTTAAATCAACAAAAATTTATTATATTACTGTTATTGGTGTCAGGAATCCAAAAATCAGGATATAGTCAGGATTGCTTTTCTTCTGGATAATCTAGGGTAGGGGAAAATATGTTTTTTTTTTTTTTTTTACAATATTCTATTCTTGGAAGGTCATCTTGTTCTTTGACATGTTATTTATCCTTCAGTTTCAAGGCCATCAATAGTATCTTCAATTTTCTCTCTCTCCCTGCCCCCGACTTCTGTGCCTGTCCTTAAGTTTCTTTCTTCTAGTTCTCCCTTCTTCCCTGGGTATCTTGCCCTCTTGTACTGACCCCTCTCCGTCCCTTTTATAGCCCTTTGTGATTACTGTGGGTTCCTTAATCTAGAAAAATCTCACTGATTCAAGGTCCTTAATTTAATTACATCTGTAAAGTATCATTTTTCACATAAAGTAACATGTTTAGAGGTTCTGGAAATTAAGAAATGAACAATTTTGGGGCCCATTATTAGGCCTACCAAAGGAGTACTTGGTTTTATCTTTCCCATGTGTAGTAGAAAGGAGCTACAGCATGTTTTTCTCTAACATTTTAAGTCTGGACTTACTCCTTTCCAAAGCAAAGGTTTGAGGTCCTCTGAAAATTATGGCGTGAAATATAACAATCTTCACTGACTAGAATGGAGGAAGAAAATGTACAAGATTCAGTATATTTCATCAAGCTTTGAGATAAAAGCCTCTATTACAATGCAATACACAACCAGGTCTTTGTGTGATAAATTAACTTACTGATTTAGAAAAATTATTGTGAAACATATTACTAGCTTCCAATATTTTGTGGTTAGACACATCCCAGAAAAAAATAATGCTATTATTGTCATTGCATCAAAAATACAAACTAGATATAAAATATCCAAAAATGCACCGTAACTCGGTATAAATAAATTCCTTACTTTTGTTCACTTGTTATTCTTAGAATTTGGGTTCCATGTAGGTTAAAGTTATGAATATAATTTGTTGCCTAGGCATGAAAGCCTATTGTTTGTTCCCTAAATATAATTCTTCAAGGCTATATCCAAAATCATGTGTGAGCTATAAACATTTAGCTGGTGATTTCCTCTTTCCATAGTTCAGTAGCAATAATGTTTAATGTTAATTATAAATCCACAGTATGAAATAACTCATCAAAAATTCCCACTAGGTGCCCACTGATACTGTAGTTCTTGTGTCATATAATTGGATTACAAATCAAAAGCTGTAGGATACATTTACTTAAACCTTACAGAAAGTACTATTCAATAATCTAATCTCATGGAACTTAGACATGTATTAAATATATTACTTTGAGATAAAATTTTGTATTTGGTAAGTTTTAAGAGATTTTATGAATTTATGTTAAATGTAACCATTATTAAAACAAATTTGTATAATTTCTAATTAAGTAAAATTATCTTATAAACAAAGATAATAATGGCTCAAAGCTCAACATTTCCAAATTGTTTATTTTTAATTTTTTTTTATTAAATCATAGCTGTGTGCATTAATGCAATTATGGGGTACAAGATTCTGGTTTCATATACAATTTGAAATACTTTCAGCAAACTAGTTAACATAGCCTTCACTGCATATTTTTAGTTATTGTGTTAAGATATTTATATGCAACCCTTAGTAGATTTAACATGTACCCTTGCAAAATACACCATAGTTGTGGTCCCACCAATTACCTTCCCTCTACGCAATCCCCCCTCCCCTACTCTCCCTTTCCTTTTTCCCCTTCATCTTGGGCTATAGTTGGGTTGTAACTTTCATATGGAAGTGTGGGTGCTTACAAATTATTTTCATAGTAGGGCAGAGTACATTGCATAGTTTTTCTTTCATGCACGAGATACTTTGCTAAGAAGAATATGTTCTAGCCCCATCCATGTAAACATGAAAGAGGTAAAGTTTCCATATTTTTTAAGGCTGCATGATATTCCATGGTATACATATACCACAATGTATTAATCTTTAATTCTGCTCTAATTTTGGTTATTCCTTTTCTTCTGCTGGGTTTGGGATTAGAATGCTCTTCATTTTTCAGTTGCTTGAGCTGTCCCATTAAGTTGTTAACTTCCTCTCTTTACATTCTCTTGAAGAAGGCTTGCAAGCTGTAAATTTCCCTCTTAAGACTGCCTTTGCAGTATCCCAGATGTTCTGGTAATTCATGTTTTCATTATCATTTAGTTCCAAAAATTTGGTAATTTCCTTCTTAATCTCATCTATGATCCAGCTATTGTTCAGCATAAGGTTATTACTTTGCATTTTTTTTGTATAAGTATTCAGATTCCTGTTGTTACTGGGTTCAACTTGTATTCCATGATGGTCGGAGAAGATGTTACAAATAATTTCTTTTCTTTTAAATTTGCTGAGGTTAGACTTGTGACCTAAGATGTGATCAATTTTGGAGGATGTTCCATGGCTGATGAGAAGAATGTGTATTCAGTTTTGTTAGAATGGAATGTTCTGTAGATGTCTTTTAAATCCAATTGTTGAATGGTTAAGTTTAAGTCTAAAATTTCTTTAGTTTCTTATTGGAGGATCTTTTTGGCACTGCCAAAAAGGTGTTAAAATCTCAGACTATTTTGGTGCTGGAAGAAATCAAGTTGCTCATGTCTGTTAAAGTCTCTCATATAAATTGAGTTGCATTCTGATTGGGTGCATAAATGTTAATAATTGAAATCTCATCAAGTTGAGTGTTATCATTAACAAATATGAAGTGACCATCCTTATCTTTCCTTACTTTTGTTGTTTTAAAGCCTACTGTATCTGCGAATAAAATTGCAACACCTGCTTTTTTCCTGATTTCCATTTGCCTGAATTATAGATGACCATCCCTTCACCCTAAGTCTATATTTATCTTTTAAAGTAAGATGAGATTATTTTATGCAGCAGATATCTGGCCTGAGTTTTTGTATCCAGTCAGCCCACCTGGGCCTCTTTAGAGGACAATTTAAACCATTCACATTTTTTGGAAATATTGATAAGACTGGTAGAATTTTGGGTATTGAGTTTTTCGAATGTCCAGTGGATATTTTTAATCCTATCACCATAGTAGAAGTTGGAACATGATAAAAAGTTTCTGAGTGAGTTTACTTTGGTGATAGAGGGTTGTGCTGTTAATTATGGAAGATAGGTCTGAGAATATCCTGAAGAGCTAGTTTAGTTATGGCAAATTTCTTCAACATGTGAATGTCATTAAAGTTTTTAATTTCTCCATCATAAATGAAACTCAGTTTATCTGGATATGAGATCATGGGTTGAAAGTTATCTTGTTTTAGGGGTTTAAAGATTAATGGCCACCTTTTTCTAGTCTGAAAAGTTTCAGTAGAAAGATCTGCAGTGATTCTAATAATCTTCCCCTTGTAAGTTCTAGTTTTCTTATGTCTGGCTGCTCACAGGATTTTCTCCTTCATAATAACTTTGGCAAAGTTAATTATAATTTGTCCGAGAGATGCTTTATTTGGGTCGAGTCATGCTGGTTTTCTGAAACTGTCTGCTATCTGAATTTCAGAATCTCTTTCCATGTTAGGGAAGTTCTCCACAATTATCTCCTGGAACAGAGCATCTGGGCCTTTTGAAGCAACCTGTTGCCTTCTGGAATTCCTATGTGGTGAATATTAGTTTTCTTTGAATTGTCACAGAGCTCTCTGAGAGAATGATCTGTTTTTGCTCTCCACTTTGCTTCCTCTTTGAGTGTTTGGGAGTGTTCAAAAGCTTTGTCTTCAATGTCAGAAATCCTTCCTTCTGCCTACTTCATTCTGTTACTGAGGGATTCTACTGTATTTTTCAGATCTTTGAGGGCTTCAAGTTCTTCTCTCAATGTGTAAAAATCTTTGTAATTTTGTCTTTGAATTCATTGAATTCTTGAGATAACTTTTGAAATGCCCCTTGAATTTCTAATTCCAACTTTACCTCCATTCTGTTAATCTTATCTGCAATCCAAATTCTGAATTTGATTTCTGACATCTCAGCCATTTGTTTATGAATGAGATCTTCTGGTTGGTCTGCCTTGTTGTTCCTTGGGGGAGTTGATCTACTTTGGTTATTCATGTTACCAGAGTTTTTCTGCTGATTCCATCCCATGATTATTTTTCACCGTTTGGCTAGATGAACAGATAAGGTGAAATTGGATTGTGGGTTCCTAGAGTAGTGATTACCCAGACCTTTGCCCAAGAGCTGGGGCTGGTGACAACAGCTTTCCCCCTACAGCTTTGCAAAGGACCTGTACATTAGTATGGCCTGAGACACTGGGGACCTGCTTGGTGTGGTGTAGCTAAGTGGCCCTGTCTTGTTTTCAGTTGGTCTCTGTCCAATCCTAGTGAATCAGTAACTCTGGGTTGAAGTCTCAGATGTGGAGAATTAGAAGCAACTAAGAGACCCCACTGCCCACAGGTAATAAGTGAAAAAAGGAACATTAAACCTTCCCACAATAACACAACCATGGTATCACCTTGGGTGGTCCTCGGGTGATTGGCCCAGGTCAAGAGTTCTAAGTCAATTGTCCCAGTAAGCACCCAGTCTCAAGTGGGAGAGTTCAAATGTTTCCAGCAGCTCGATAGCAGGGGTCTGCTGGCAGCTCGAGTATGACTTTCTCTGGTGCTCCATTAAGTCATAAGGGTCCACCCAGCAAATGAATTAGTCCAGGAAGGTTGATGTCTCCTTCCCCACCTTGTACCTCTGTCATGCCTGGTCACTGGTAACCCCGCAGGGCTATGACCCAGTTCCCTCCAATGAGCAGATCCACCAGGGGTGTGTGCCTGTCTAAGTCACTGGGAGAGCTATGTCCCCTCAGACTGGCTACTGCACCTTGCCACCAGTCAGCAGGGGGAGCTGAAGCCTGACTACCTTGGGTGCTTAATGGAGGCTGAGGAGTTTCACTCAGTTCTAGCCCTACCCCCAATTGATGTTGCTGCCACTTATATTCTTGCAGAATTTGTGTGTCTGTCTGGCTATATTACCCTGTGGTCCAGGAGCTGTTTGAGTTCACAGAAACTGCAACTCAGCCCTGCCCTGTGCCATTGCCACTGCACCAATTCTCACGGAGCTGTCATCTCTGTCTTCACTGAACTCTATGTTGGGGTGGGTGTGGTTAGAGCTCACAAACAGCTCTCAATTCGTGGCCTTCCCTGGGTTGATGCTGCTGCCATGCATGCTTTTGTCCTAGCTATGCTCTCCTGGGGGTGCGGCTGGTTGCATCTTGGGCTCACGAAAGCAGCAATTCTGACTTAGCCCTGCCCTGGGAGTATGACGCCTCTGCACACTCTTGGATTCTATTCTCTGTCCAGCCATTTTCCACCCAGGCAGGTACTGCCTCAGGCATACCCTTTGCTCACAGGTCCTGAATTTCTGTCCCAGATCTGTTCTGCCCATGGCCACCACCAGAGCAGAGGCCTGGCTCCCTCTGCTTGCTAAGAGAGGTGGGAAGTGTCTCTCCAAAATGTCACCAGCGGTGTGAGCCCTATTTTTCATGTCACTGCCACTGCTGTTCTGCACTGTGAGGCACCTTCTTTCCCTCTCCCGTATGGCTCCCTTGCTCCACAGTCCCTGCTTTACATCCGTATCGCTGATTCAGCACAGTCTTGTTACAGCCCATGCCCTGTCCACACCTCTTGAGAAAATGCCCAAGAATCTGGACTCCATGGGGTACAGACCTCCAGACCTCAGGGTGAGAGTGGAGGAGGAGTGCTGGGTGTTCAGAATTACGGGTAGAGTATATGTTCAGTTTTATGCATGGCAGGAAAGTGCCATGGCACACTACTGGGTCCTCTCTAGGAAAGGAGTTCTGGTTTTTAGAGGGTTTCTCCCAAGGGATAATATAGGAGGAGATCTGAACTCTGCTTACTTGTTTGTAGAAAGTATACTGCAAGCTGTTCTCATGGGGGAGGGGACTCCTGTCTCCTTGGCAATGGGTTTTGTACCTATTATTTGTTTCCTTCGGGTGGAGCTCGCCTTGGCAGGGGTGATGTGTGCTTTTCAATCATCTCTATTGGATCAGCTCCAAACCATCAGCTTACTTGCTAAATTTGTCATTAATTCTCCTTTTGGATGGAAGCCTCGTGTAAAGCTAGCTCCAGTTGGCCATCTTGACTCGTCCTACAATCTCCAAATTGTTTTAACATATTTTTACTACACCCTATGCTCTTAAGATTATTTTTGTCTGCTGTGTTTTGTGTGGTGGTGGCATTGTGTGCTTGCGGTGTTGTTGGGCATGTCTTCCTAAGTCTGTGTTGGATGATGGCACACTGGTTGCTGGTTTAAACTTAGCCATGATGAGAATATTTATATCACAGGAATTGGCAAATGCTGAGAGTCAGTAAGTATATTTTTTCCTCAAAAAGTTGGTTATTAGGCTCAGCGCCTATAGCTCAGCAGCTAGGGTGCCAGCCACATGCACCAGGGAAGGCGGGTTCAAAAAAGGCCTGGGTCTGCTAAACAACTATGAAGACTGCAACAAAAAAAACAATAGTCAGGTGTTGTGGCAGGCACCTGTAGTCAAAGCTACTTGGGAGGTTGAGGCAAGAGACTTGCTTAAGCCCAAGAGTTGGAGGTTCCTGTGAGCTGTGATGCCACAATGTTCTATTGAGTGTGACATAATGATACTCTGTCTCAAAAAAAATAAAAGTTGGTTATTAAACATTCAGCAACATACCAAAAATAAAAAAAGACTAAAAAATTACATTTTTAATGTAAAACCTGATGTTTTAAAGTACTTTATACAACACACCATGCTTACATTGAGGTAATTAATACTGTGTGCATTATCTCACAGTTATCATTTTTCGTGATAACACTTAAAACCTACACTTAGTGATGTTCAAGAATACAATACATTGTTATTAACTATTGTCAGCATGCTATACTAAAAAAAAATATTATCTTTACTTTTTCCCCTGGAAAGGAATTCAGGAAGGGTTTAGCTGAGTGGTGCTAGCCCAAAGGTTCTTATGAGATGCAGTCAAGGTGTGGAAAGCATTTTGGTCACCTGCAATGTTAGGAACACAGGGTCTTCTTCCCAGGAGGTCAACTCACCTGACTGTTAGGCAGTGCTGGCTGTTGGCGGGTGCCTTCATTTACTTTACCCATCAGCCTCTCCATAGTCTGTCTGAGTGTCCTGTGACATAGTAACAACACTCCAAAGTCAACCAGAGGCTGGTGGAATCTATGTATATTGTGAAGCCACATTATAAATCACATAACTGCTTCCACCATGTACTATGCATTAGATACTGACTCACATTCAAAAGGAAGAGAACTAGACTTTGCCCTTTAAGGGAAAGAGTTTCAACACATTTTTGTACATGTTTTAAAACCAACACGTGCTTGTAGTGGTGTGGATCCCATCATATAGTATCACTGAGCACATCTCAGATTTCAATATAATACACTGGGATAATTTCAGAAAATTTTACAGTTGATGTTAACAGGCCTCCCATAATCTCTGTTGAATACCCCAGCACTATGGTTTGGATGTGGTTTTTTTGGCCCTCTGAGTCTCAAGTTGAAATTTAAACCTCATTATTGGAGGTGAGGTCTGGTGGGATGAACACGAGTCTTGGGAGCAGATGGTGGTGTTGTCCTTGCCACAGTGAGGGAACCCTCATGCTGTCAGTTCCTCTGGACAATCCTGATAAACAGAGCCTGGCATCTCCCTCTCTATCTTGCCTGATTTCTGGCAGTTTGAATTCTGTACCCTCTGGCTCCCCCTGCCTTTCCACCATGAGCGTAAGCAGCTTGCAGCCCCCATCAGAGGCAGATGCCAGCCCCAGACCTTTGGACAACTTACAGAACCACCAGCCAAGTAAACCTCTGTCTTCATAAATTACCCAAACTCAGGGATTTCTTTATAGTGACAAAAATGGACTAAGACACCTAATTGAATCATTTTCCACTTTTGTTCTATGTCTTATATTGTCTTGATTCAAACATTTTCTTATGTATTAATCTCAAAACATTGGCCTCTATAAACCCATTTTATTATGAAAATGCTGAGAACATCTTCGTATGAGATTAGTTAACTTTCTCTCCATTGTGGAAATGTATTAGTCGTTTTCTAAAACTTGGCTTATGGTATTGCCTCAAGAAAATCTCTCTGAATATTAACTATGACTCTACATTTGGAGGTATAAAACACTATCTTCACTTATCAACAATATATTCTGAAAGTCATTTTTTTCACTACATCATTTTAATACACATTTAACTCTTTTAATTATGTGGAAAATCTATACAAACTGAGACTTTTTAGTTGGCTTTAATAAATTAAATGGATATAATAGTTTATGCAAATATTTAATTATAATACAATGCAATTGGGAAATTTTGAAAAATAATTATAGAAGATATAGAAAAAGATATACAAAAAAAAAATTGACTATTTCAATCCAAGAAAGGATTCATAGGTATTTTGTTTATATAAAAATACAGTATGGGCAGTGCCTGTGGCTCAAAGGAGTAGGGCGCCAGCCCCATATGCTGGAGGTGGAGGGTTCAAAGCCAGCCTCGGCCAAAAAAAAAAAAAAAAAGTACAGTACTAAAGTTTGAATATGTACATCCCTCCAAAATGTATATGTTAGAATTTACAGCCCAAGGTGGTAACATTAAGAGGTGGGGTCTTTTGGTGGGGTGATTGAATCGTAAGGGACATGCTGTCCGGAATATGGCTAATTTCATTGTCAAAGGCCCTTACACTTGCTTTCTGGCTCTGTCTACTTTTGACGCTATGAGGAGACTTTAAGAAAATATGAGCTTTGGAATAGGCCTTCACCAGTCTCTCAATCTCCTGGTACAATAATCTTGGACTGTGGGAAATACATTGCTATTGCTTATAAATTACCCAGTCTTCCATACTTCTTATAACAGCAGGAACTAAGACACAAGTCATTCTGGAAAAATATACTTTACCAATTGCTTAGTTAAAAAAAAAATTTGCTTCTGGATTAATAATGTGACATTGTATAAATTTCTTCCTTGTAACAAAAAATATGAGCATTTATAATTTTAGTTTGGTTACCCTGTCCTACAGATTTTTTGTATCATTAAAGAATAACATTTTATCCCATTTAGATTTCATCATTCATTGAGAACTCCATTTCCTTGCTTGGTTACATTGTGCGTGTTTTATAAAATTCTCACAGTGTATTTGAATATACATTTAAAACAGATATTCCATATATTCTTCTTTTGGTTTTGGGTTGTTCACAATCGCTGCATGCAGAAATGATGGCAGTAATCCCACACGGGTCTGACTATACAACAACAACACGGAGTTGGGTTGAATAGCACTTGTAGAAATATCTCTATTTTTGTTATTTTTATCTAAACTTATAATATGAACATATTATTTGCCTAGAATTGTACTAAATATGAGTGAATATAGGTAATGACTTCTTGCCAGATGGAATCTAAATAGTGTGCAACATGAGAAATACTTTATCATAATATACAAGGTCTATTCAATAAATACCATCCTGGGTATACTTGTAAGTCTGAAAATCATCATGGACACTTGGTATTTTTAAATATCTTTCAGACTAACTTTTCTTTTTCTCTATTACCACCACTACTGGTTTTGTCTAGGGCATACAAATTATAAAACACGCCTGAGCAGTGCTCTCAAGTTCTACACTCTTCCAACTCTTTGAAACTCTTCTCTGATGAAATCTGTTTCCAAATTCCACATGTGTCATGATTTCCTATTATTTATTGAAATAAATTTTGCATCAGTTATTTACAAAAGCCTCTGCCTAGTGTTGCAAATCAGTATCATTTAGGACTAGCTACCACCCTGCTGGTTCTGATGTTTTCCTTCTTTTATTTCTGATTCTTAATTTGTATTCTAAATTTACTCATGATAACATTTATCCATGGTGGTTATCTCTGTCTTGTTTACTGGGCCACACTATTGCTCTATTTATGAACCTTCCTTTCTTCAATATTTTTGGTATTTTTCTATTTCAAAGATTAGAACACATTCTACAACAAATCATTAGAAAATATTCATGAAACTTATTTAAATAACAACACAATGTAATGGAAAATATGCCAACAGAAGCACATAAATAATTGCCAGCTAACTAATTTCTAAAATATTTATCAGGGAAAGTTACTTTACTCAACAAGGTGTCATTTTTTATAATCACAATTATTACAGTCATTGCTTTAACACCCTTCTGCCCATTTTTCATTTCTTTGGAAATGAATACGTGTTCCTGAATGAAGGCTGTGTTTGCCCTGCTTACACATTTCTTTGTAATAAATCTCCCCCAAATAAAGCAGCTTAAAAGCTTTTATCATAACTTCCACTTTGTAGGTCAGGGATTCAAACAGTGATCAGGTGGAAGATTCTGCTCTACGCGGAGAGAAGTGAGATCCTCCTGTCATTTTCTTTGGGCAAGATGATTTCATTTACACATCTGGCTGGTTTGTAGCTATGGCTGAAGGGCTCGAATATGCTAGGGGCTATTGCTCAAAGCCCCTCTTAATCACCTTTGCAACATAGCAGTGTCAGGATAGCTGGACTTTTGAGGGATGGTTCTAGGACCTCAAGCTTCAGAGCATCTTGTAATCTGAACTTGGAACTCACAGGTTGTCACTTTTACCATATCGTGTTTATCAAGCAAATCACTAAAGCAAATCACAAAGAAAAAGAACTAAACTCCATCACTTAAGGAAAGGAATAAGAGAAACATCTCAATTAGCCGCCTTCTGTCACAGAGTGATTATAATAATGGAAACACATCTCATGAAGAAGACTTCCTTTGACTAAGTTCCTAAGTGTCTACACTGAGTAGATAGCTCTACCAAGTGAGGTAGGAATTGTATCACAAGTTAGAAACTTTTGAATTGTTAAGTAAAAGATTTGGGAGATAGTTGATAACTGAAGCATGATTATGTCGCCTTGGTCATTAAAAAGTATATTTGATAGATCTTGAAGACTTGATGGACAGACAGTGTGAGAAAGTAAAGCATTGATGTCTGGTAGACTTGGGCTTAGCAATTTCTTCCCTGAATGACCTTTGAAGATAGAGTACTAGGAAACAAAAAAAGGAAGATGCCTTCAGGAGGGAACCACTTGAGTCAGGGAAGATCTAGAAGATTGTAATTAAACCATTTGACTGGGATGGAAGCTTCTAAGAGTTAATAATTTGTATGACCATAAAATGTATGGTCATGAATAATTTACATGGCCATACATTTCTGAAAAACAGACTGCTGTCTAATTGGATGTCAGGTCCAGGCAACAAAAAGTTTGTAAATCTGTTTATTATAAGAAAATAGGAGTGGAGAAGTAGTGTTCTGGTCAACACCAGCTGAATGACTTAGAGGGGGAATACCAAAGACAAATAGTCTGTTAAGACACAACTGAAACTCTAGTAGAAAATACCTCCTTTTTGTTTGTTCAGTAACCAGTGGACACACGGACAATTATTCTTCACTTAGCCCATGTTTGCTTCTAGTCACAGTTTTGTCTTTTGTGAAGATTTACCTGTACATATTCTTTCAAAACAGAAATTGCCCTAGATATACCACATGCTAGGTACATGCTAGGCCACAGAGAAAACTAGTTTTAATAGAATACATTAGGGCATATTATATCTATTTTTATCAGGATCTGTTAGTCAGAATCACTTCTCTGTGAAACTGTGAATAACTTTATTTCTATTTTCAGAATAGAAAATGTGTGATATAATAAAATGTGAATTTTTAGGCTAAGGTACATACAAAAAAGTATAGATAAAACAAGAAATTGCAAAAATGCAGTAACTTAGCTTCAGTTAAATGGACTTTCACACTATGAAGACACGTACAAAGAAAACTTAAGAACTTAGGCAATTTTGTCGTTTGAGGCTTGAATTATCTGGATAATTGCTTCAATTTTCTACCTCACTGCACATGGAAAGACATGCTGAACATACATATTCTCACACATTAGGAAAAATAGTTTTATTTCTTTTATTGATAGGGAAATATAAAATAGAAAGCTAAATCTTAGCAATAGTATTAATATTACAAACAAATTTTGCCTTTATGTTTCAATGGTAAGTTTTAAGTAGCTATTTTAAAAATGAATTCAGAATTTTAAATTCAAGGCAATATTTCCCTTCAAAAAACTAATGGGTTTAAAACATATAATCTTCATTCCTGAATTGAAACGGAAATGGATCTTTGTAATCTGCAGGGAGGTGAAGGAATGCTCATAGTTCATTAAATAATGCGAGTAGTAATGAGGTTTACACAAATCAAACAGGGTGTTAGGTAATTGTAATGTTGCTTTGTGGTGAACCACCTGTCAGGAAGCACTTCCCGCTGAAGGCTCAATCTGCTCTCATGCCTCCAGACAGTTTCTAATTATTGTAAACTTCATCTGTGGCAGGCTACCAGAAAATAGAGAAAATCTTATCTGTACACCTCTCTTTTTCTCCATGATGTAGGAAAATAATTGCTTTATTTCAAGTACTTACTTTAATTTTTTGAGAAGTCATATACTATGCAGGCTCTGCAAAAGAAAATATATGCATAGACTCCGACATTTGAAACACAGACACTCACTTAAAACAAGAAGGTTTCAGAATAGAGCAGCACTTAATGAATCTTTGCTTTATCTGGAACCATAAGAAAAAAAAAACAGCAGAAATAAGAAAGAAAAAATAAAAAAGAAGGATGAGGAGGAGAAGGGGAGGAATGGAAAAGAGAGGGAAGAGGACAAGAGAAGTTTTGACAACCAGCACAGAGAAGGGGAACGAACCAGGGTGGGGACTGAGGAAAATGGAACAGAAGAGGAGACACGGAGGCGAGAGTTGGGATGGGAAGGTCTGATTGAGCTGGTGCACAAAATCAGCTTTATTTTATAGAATCTTGACAGGGTTGTTTACAGGGAAGTAGCATAGACAAAAGACATATCTTTGGTCTTACAGAATAATTGGAAAATATAAATAACTTTAACAAAGACAAATCATTCTGTTAATGGTTTCTACTCAACTTCGTTAACATGGGACAAGTAAAAAGGGAAAGATCAGAAGGATTTCTGCATAGTTCTTAACAATTATCTAGACAAAGAAAGAGCTACGTGGATCCTGTCAGAGGGAGCATGAAGAAAGGAATATGGTTGTTTTGGGAAAGGAGGAGAAGAAGTTGGGGGTTCCTTCCCTGAATGTTCCCCAGGGTGTAAGGGCCCTGCCGCCCCACCACCCGTTCTCCACAGGGAAGGAATAAAGAGAGAGATTAGTAAGAATTGTGACAACAGAGATGAGATTTTAATCTACATATCGCTATTAGTATTAAATATTTTGAAAATCCTTGACATCAAATAGATACAATTATATTTGATACCAGCTACATAAAAACGTAGATAAAAGCCTTTTGGGAAATGATGTATGTAAGTTTCCAGAAAGAAACATAAATTTGAAGGTATTCACAAGATACATCAACAAACAAAAAAATCCACAAATAAAATTTGAATAATATACATGACCATAAAATAAACACCAAATTATACATTATATTTATAAATTAGATATTCTTAGTCTTGTTAAAACAAAAACCTTCAGCACAATAAAAAACTTAGATTGATTCTATACTTACTATAATCATACTGATCTCATGATTTGACGTTAAAAGAAAAGCATCTTATAGATTAAAAGCTTGGCCTTTGCTGTTAAAAAGCTTTAGTTTCAAATCAGACCTCTAACACTTATCAGCTGCCGTTCTTAGACAAAGCCTGGGACTTTCTAAGAATCAGTTTTCTAATCTTGAGTAATAAGAATGATGATAATCCCGGATTCGTAATTTGCTAGTATGGATTAAATGAGGTTTTGTATTCCCTTTTCTGCCCCCCAGATGACCTATCGTTTAGTTAATTACCTCACTCAAGTTTCCTTTCACTTTGGCTTCTTGTTTATATTTTCCTTTACTCCCTTAGTATTTAGCACATGTTAAAACCTGGAGACTTACTTTCTACCCCATCCATCTTGCTCCTCCAGCACCATCTGTAGTTGGAGGACTCTAATCTTTGTCTCTGTGAGTGTCTTACTGGCCGTTGGCCTCGGTGCTCTCCCTGACTTCACCTCTTTTCCTCTCCCTACTTTAATATCTACTTACAGGCCCCAACTTACCAGACTTGCCTCCTTCTTTCACTCATCAGCATGACTGCCATGCAAATTTCAGTTTAAATCTATCACAAGGGCTAGTGTGGTGGCGTACTATAATCCTAGCACTCACAGCAAGTGGATCACTAAGCTCAAGAGCTGGAGACCAGCATGAACAAGAGGGAGACCTCCTCTCTACTAGTAATAGAAAAACTAGCAGGGCATTGTGGTGGGTGCCTATAGTCTCAGCTCCTTGGGAGGCTGAGGCAAAAGGATCACTTGATCTTGAGAGTTTGAGGTTGCTGTGAGCTGTGACGTCACAACACTCTACAGAAGGCAAAAATGTGAGACTCTGTCTAAAAAAAATATCCATTACAAGGGGGGCAAGGGCTGTTCTATAGCTCAAGAAGGAATGTCATTTGGAACTTAGAATGCAAAGGAAGCCTTTACGATATCATGCCTGGGGGAAGTATCCACATAATAATCTGATAATTTTGAACTATTAACCTCCTAATAAAATTTCTGCCATAATCTCTGCTAATAGAATTCCATATTCATTGAGTCATGATGGAAAACATCACTTCTGTTTCCTCAGTATGAGTAAATGCCAGTTTCCTTGAGAAATAAAAGGTCCAAGCATAATTACTATGTGGAAGTGCTGAAAAGGCTATGTGAAAAATTTAGATGAAAAGACCTGAATTTTCACCAACAATGCACAGCTCACAGCAATCCACCGGGTCACACAGCACTGTATTTGAGGGAGTTTTTATACAGTAAACAATTAGCTGTACTGGGACACTAGGTGACTGTATGATATTTAGCAATGAAATACATAGCACATTTCCTAGGATAGATTTGTGAAATTAATTGTCAGACCTCCGTATTACAAAGATGCTGATGCTGATAGAAAATTGAGGAGAGGAAGATTCTATTTCTTAGAGACACTGACATTCTTCTAGATTTCACTGTACCTTTCAGTTTTTCTGTATTATTTCCTGATAAGAAGGGCAGGAAGATCTGCTGCCAAGGTGCAGGCAGAAGGCGAGGCTTACGGCACATATGTGTATGGATATAGGATGCTATCATGCTAATTTTGAACTTATACATAAACTTTGATTTTTGAAACACAGATGAGAAATATAGGGAGTCGTATGAAAAATGAAGACAAGTGGACATTATCTTTGAAGAGGAATGAGTGTTATTTCAATCTTCCTTCCCTTCAGTATAGACAGAGATTATTTTATTTTACTACACTGATTGGCTATGGAGAAAAATCACCTTTCTTGAATGTCAAAATCAATTCACATAATTCTATGCTTCAAGTATTGCTTTTGACTGCATAATTCCAAATATAAAAGTTTCCCAGTTAGTAATATGCAGAGAATTTGAATAATTTCCCATTAGGAAGAAAATAAATATAGAAAAGTATGTTTGTTAGCTCTGCTTAGTGGGTATCAGTCACATGACTGAGGACATAGGGATTGCTGATATTGGTTGTGTTAATTCCAGGTAAGTTTCCATTATTTAAGATTTTTTTTTGTATTGGATAAAAGATGCTTTGACTGTAGGTTACACATTTGACACTGCACACACAGTTACAGTGCAGCAGCCATTGCAGAGGCTATTAACACTCTGAAAAGCCTGCTGGTTAAAAGAAAAGGAGAAGAAGAAAGAAGAAGGCTGGTCACAGTGACTCACGCCTATAATCCTACCACCCTGGGAGGCCAAGGCTGGAGGATCCCTTGAGCTCAGGATTCCAGACCAGTCTGAGCAAGAGCAAGACCCTGTCTCTATTAAAAATGGAAAAAACTAGCTGGGCAGGTTGTTGCCTGTAGTCCCAGTTACTCAGGAGGCTGAGGAAAGAAGATCATTCCTGCCCAAGAGTGTGAGGTTGCTATGAGGTATCATGACGACATGGCACTCCAGTCCAAGGTGTCAGAGTGAGACTGTTCAAAAAAAAAAAAAAGAAGGAAAGAGAGAGAGAAAAGAGAGATGAGTAAAGAAAAAGAAAGGAAAGCCAAAGAAAGAAAAAAAAATGCTGACTTTGCTGTGATTGACTACGACCTATTCCAATTGTGTATTCCAATGTACAGGAATGTATAGAGCCACTCCAGATCTATAAATAAAAGGACTGGAATATAGTGAAAAATAGTTTATTATTACAATTATTCATGTATTTTATTTAAGCTCTACACCACTAAATTGGGACGAACTTATGAAAAATAATAAAACATAATAAAATGATGCGATTAACCAACATCAGGTTATTTCTTACGTTTTAGTCATAACCATAAATGCACATGGAGATTAGAAAGTATGAAACAATTTTGGAAACATTAGGCAATTGCAATCTTTAACCACCTCCCCTAATACCTTAGTCATGATAAGAATTCAAAAATCTTGGCTACTACATCTAAGCTCATAGCCCTCAAAATCAGACAGTAAATGTGTTAATATAACATTGTTTATGGCATTTAGTTCTTTAAAAATATTGTTTGGTCGAGAATAAAATTGCACTTCTTTATATTTGTCTAATTTTCAGAAAAAAATTAAAATATTTTAGTAAATATATCATATTTATTGATAGATAATAGCTATCCATGCTTTTGAGTTACATGTGATATTTTGATGGAAGCATAAAACGTATTGTTCAAATCAATGCAATCAGGGTATCTATCACCTCAAAATATATCTTTTGTTTATTTTGAAGAAATTCCAATTCTTCTTTTCTAGCTATTTTGAACTGTATTATAAATTATTGGTCACTGTAGTCATCCAACAGTGTTATTTCTTCTTTCTGTATTTTTATACCCCGTACTTAATCCAACTCTCTTCAATGCCTTTCACCCCCCACCTGCTCTCTACAGCCTCTGGGAACCCTCAGTCAAGAAGCCACCGTCCAGGAGATCCACTTTTTTAGCTTCCACATCAACACATGTGGTATTTGTCTTTCTGTGCCTATTTAATTTAACATAGTGACCTCCAGTTTCACCCATGTCGCTGCAAGTGACAGAATTTTATTGTTTTTTTATGGCTGAAAATATTACAGTGTGTTTATGTTCCCCAAATCCTTTTTATCTACTCATCTACTGTGAACATTTAGGATGATTAGGTTTTTAGGATGATCTTGGCTACTGTTAATAATTCTGCAATAAACATGGGAGTGCAGTCAACTCCCCAATACGCTGATTTTCTCTTTGAAGGTACACCCAGGAGTGGGGCTGATGGATCATAGGCAGGTACACCCAGCAGTGAGGCTGATGATCGCAGGCATTCTATTTATAATTTTTGGAGGAATCTTCATTCTCTTTTCCATAGTGGCTGTGCTCATTCACATTCCCACATACAGACTACCAAGAATTCCGCCCTCTCCCTCTCCTGACGGACCAGCATCCATTATCTTTTGTCTTTTTTGACAATAGCCATACTAATTCAGTTGTGATTAATATTGAGTTGTGGTTTCATTTGTGTTTCCCTGATGATGAGTGATACTGATCATTTTGTCTTGTACCCCTGACAAATAGTTCATGAACTCATCCCAGAAAGAGTGCCACATACGTCATTGTTGACTATCACTACGGGCACCTGCAAGGTACAACAGCTCTGATGGCCATTCCGGAAGGCTCCAACATTGCCTCAAAGAGGAGACTAACTCCCCCATCACTGCATAGCATCTCGATAGTCAGAACAAGATACGTGGCGCTGCTGCCCACAGTGCTGTGCTGGCAAAAAGCCACCCTGATTGGGTGTCTCCTTTGGCTGAGATAAGGAACAGTTTTTCAGGCTAGGGTTGCCAGTTTCACCTCTCCTCCTTGTTTCTCTCTGCCCTTAGTAGTGTTTCTCCCTCAAGGCACTTTCCACGGGTTCAGGCAATGATAGTTTTCCTGCCAGGCAACCCAAGGCAGAAAAGGTGATGTCCGCCTTAATCTTAATCTTACTTTGTCCAGTGTAGGAACCATGAGTCTGGAGAAAATTTTCCGTCTGTGGAGCCTGACATATTGGGAGAAGGACTCTGTAGTTAGAGAAGTCATTTCTTTTACTGTCTGCTCAGAGTTTTTCCACTTCTTCGCGGCCCCAGGAATTATTTCAGCTTCAGATTTGAGCTATAGGTTTTACTGATGATTTGTTTTTAGTTTTCTGAAACGATTTGTTTTCCTTTTTCTGTGTGGGAGAGTAAGCCAGATTGCTTGAATTATTGTGGTTGAATATTATTATTATCTATCTGCCATTTTGGCAACATCATTTCATTTTTATTTAATCCTTTTGATTGTTATATGTTCAAATTTAGCATACAATAAAATGAAATAATAAATAACTTCTTGAAAAAATATCATTATGTGTTCATTTTTAACCTAACTGCTTAACCCCAAGTCTCTGCCTTATTATTCAGCAGCAAATTTGCTAGCAATTTCTCATTCCTTTTAGAATATAACTGTCAACCAATTAGTAGAAAAGAATTAATAATTGTCCTGTGAAGATTTAACCATAAAAAATCAGGGTTCAGGCTCAGCACCATAGGGGGGATTAGGGCACTGGCCACATGCACCGAGGCAAGTGGGTTTGAGCCCAGCTTGGGCCTGCTAAACAACAGTGACAGCTGCAACAAAAAAATAGCCAGTCATTGTAGTGGGCGCCTATAGTCCCAGCTCCTCGGGAGGCTGAAGCAAGAGAATTGCTTAAGCCCAAGAGTTGGAGGTTGCTGTGAACTGTGATGCCACAGGGCTCTACTGAGGGCGACATAATGAGACTCTATCTCAATTTAAAAAAAAAAAATTGGATTTCAGTATTATCCTGAAAATTGTGATCATATCTGTGTTTACAGGAAACACTTTTACATAATTTTTACTCTTAATCTTTTTCATTAAAACACACAAAGTAAAAGTGATTTGTCATGATTACTAAGAAATTTTTAGTGAACAGATGGTGTTACTTATGTATGACCAAGACTGTATAAAATAGCCACAATAATTCATTCAAAAATTTTCCCTAGTTTCCAAAGGTTATCTCAATCATAAATAATGTATGGAAAAAACAAAAAAATAAAAAAAAAGAAGAAGAAGTAGCCATAAAACAAAAACATTGCTTTTAGAATTGAAATTAAAGCCTTAATATACACAGGCAAAATTAATAAAAATCATCTTTTACTCTACAGATATGATCTAATATCTCTAGATTCTATTTAGTAAGTATCAGGGGAAGTTATTTTGATGACTGATTTGTCATCAGCATATATATTTCTTCGTTTTTTTTTAAACCACTTTTCCATTGGCTGAGTGAAATGCCATGTAGAAAGGTTCATGGTAAAACGTTTGGCGACACCCATAGAGTTTTACAAACCTAACCTGTAAGACACACTAATTCCTTCCCTTTCATCACCTTGATGCCTAATGAGAAACATTGTTAAAATCTCACTGCTTGAACCCACAACAAGCTGGGTCAATTCCTTTCTCTTTGTGTGAGTGAATAATCTCTGAATTCATGTCATCCTCCATAATATTGGAAAGTACATGCTAATAAGTTACACTATCATCAAAATAAAATGAAGAAATTTAAAACCAGATTTTTACCATAGAATACATTTGTAACAATATCAGTTAGCTACACAGAGTTGTGTGAAATGTATTATTTTACTAACACAGGTTTTTCCCTGTCCCTGTTGAAAATACAGAGGTCTGAACATGAATGCATGTAACAAATGTATTGGGAACGCGTTTGAGATGTATAACAGAATATTATCATGTCTTATTTTTTAACCAGTAAAGAATATGAAGGATGGGACACTTTTGTAGAAGTTATTGGAAAGAGGCAGATAAGAGAATAATTGAATGAGAATGAATACCTGAGGGAAAAAAATGTGCAGTGAGATGGTTTTGCATATGTGATCCATTTCATAAATTCAAAGCTGACAGGTTGAATTAAAGGAATAGTTTTGTACAATGTATTCTATTTAAGTTAAAATGCTAGCAGAGGAGATACTAAGGTCAAATCTGAGTATTTAATTTAATTCAATTTGATGAGTCCATTCAAAGATAGTTTTGAATGTAGTTAGTGGTTCAGGAAGAGCCTTTTTCTGCCGGGACCATTTTCATACAGAGTAATTAAATTGCCTTTTATTTAGAAGAGAAAATATATTACAAGAGGTAGCTATCAACTCCTTGTGATAAGCCAAACAGGTTTTTGCCATAGTCCTTCTAAAGCTTCATATAATCACATTTTATTACTGTTATAAATCATTAGTAAGATTTTTTTATTATCATGATAGATATAAATGTAGCCTTTTCCAAAATCACAAATGTATTTTTTCAAATTTAAATAATAATTAGTATAAAACAGCCGGTTTTATGGGTCAGTGAGGTTCTTTTTTAGTCCAGGTTGATAAAATATTATGGGTTCTTAAATGCTAACTTATAATATTTTCATCAGAAGCAAATAATCCATAGTTCAAATTTTTTCAAGGTCGGCCCCTCTATATCTCTACTCATGAATCGAGATTCTGTGGGACAAAATTTTTGAGATAATAGAAGCCTCCTATTTAGCTCAGAGAATTTAGGAAATGAGTTATTAGCATTCCTAGAATGTTGTTATCTAACTGAGAAGGTCTGTGAAGCATGCTGTTCAGAAAGGGACTTTACATCATTGATATAATCATGACTAATGGGCAATATTTTGCTTGTAGTATCTTGGAACATGTTTTTTCATCCAGGTTTTATTTATTTTGAGAGCATCTTTTGTGTTCTAGAGAAGTTTGGAAGTAGGAAAACTTGTATTTTGTAACCTTGCCAGTTCTGTGTTGAAAAGGTTTCCTCCAGGTTATGATACAAAACTAAACAGTTTGTCCTTTACTTCATACCTTTCTATCCATATTTTGCATTTTCCTTATCATATGAAAATTAACCTTTGACTATTCCATTTGAAAATTTCCTCAGTCAATTCTCCAGCTTCCTCGGGAGAGTGTGTACGTGTGTATACGTAACTGTCTCTGTGTGCGTACGTTCTGTATATGTGCCTGAGTCTGTGTCTTTATCTCTATCATCTGTCTCCATTTCCATGTCTGTCTCTACATCTATTTTACATTTCCGTAAACCCCATGCTGCCAAACACCAGGCATTGTTTTCCTGCCTGACACATTTCTGCACTTAGGGAATCACTGGACTCTGCCCCTACACAATTGTGACAACTGTGTTTTATAGGCTTTTCTTTTTACAGTAGCAAACACTTTTGGTACAAATTCCTGCTATTCTTGTCTATTGTTACATAACAAATCATGGCAGATCTGGTACTTTTATTTTATTATTTTTTTTTTTTTGAGACAGAGCCTCCAGCTGTCACCCTGGATAGAGTGCTGTGGCATCACAGCTCACAGCAACCTCCAATTCCTGGGCTCAAGCGAGTCTCCTGCCTCTGCCTCCCAAGTAGCTGGGACTACAGGCACCCGCCACAATGCCCGGCCATTTTTTGGTTGCAGCTGTCATTGTTGTTTGGTGGGCCCGGGCTGGATTCGAACCCGCCAGCTCAAGTGTACGTGGCTGGCACCTTAGCCTGTTGAGCCACAGGTGCCGAGCCGGTCAAGCTTCTTCTTAACGAAATTGAAATTCCAAATTAGATCTGAAGCTCTGGGTTGTTTACCATTAGAAATTTAGAAATGGATAAACCATTTCAGATAAACCATTTTCTGCCACGGGGTGAACAGCAAAAAGGTGTCTGAACTGATTTGAACAATGATCTATCTGTGTCACGAGTTTCCTGTGAAACTGATACAAAATCTATGCGCCCTTCTTGTTAAAACAACCTAAGCTGATCATCTTTGAAAAGTAACAACATATTTTGTAATCTTTATTTCCTAACAAATTTCTTAGCTCACAAACCAATGTACCATAGAAAAAGTTACACAACACAAATCAGCACAACGCCAAATAAGTAGGTGCTTAACAAGGAGCATTGATCTGATGCACTACTAAAAATAGCTGCCACAAATATTATTTTGTTTTATAAAAAGGTGATATTTGTTTAGTTATTATAATAATACCTATTTTATTCTATGAATATATTTCTTATATTATTAGTATATAATGTAAATTTTATTGTTATGAATAATCATATTACTATTAACATACTAATTTTTCAACATTCTTCTGATAGTCATCAGCAAATTTAATAAGTTTACAATGACTTTTTTTTAATAACGTATGGGGTATAAGTGGAGCTTTGTCACATACTTAGCTGGTTCAGTGGTAAAGTCAGGGTTTTTAGGTTTCCTATTATTCAAATAATGTACACCCATTAAGAAACCTCTTGTCACCCACCCTCCCACCCTTGCAAGCTTCCTTGGTCTATCACTCCATACTCCACATCCATGTATACACAGTATTTAGCTCCCACTTCTGAGTGAGAACACTCTACATTTGTCTTTTTGCATCTGATTTGTTTTTCTTAAGACAGTGGCCACTACATAGTTGCAAATTACATGGTTTCCTTTTTAACAACTGAATAGCATTTCATTATGTTTATACACCACATTATCTTTATCCTATCTTCAGTTGATGGACGTTTAGGTCGATTCCAGAGTAAAACCAATTATCTAGTTCCAAAGAAAAGACATTTGGATGATAAGCAAAGGAAGCAAAAATAACAAGTTTCTCCAAATTTACAGATCATTTAGGGTAGACTCAACACCAAGAACAGTTCTTGGCATATAAATAACATGTTCTGAGCAAACACAAGAAAATGAAGATTTCATGTTCACTTATTTTCTTACTTAATAGGTAAAATAAACTTTTGAGGTAAGAAATGTTACAAAACCATATAATAATTCATTGAAAACTCATAGGGCTCAGATGTGATTTTCTAGAAGACATTTACTATATTGAAACAACATTAAAAAGTTAAAAAGAATGATTTAAATAAATAGTAGTTTCTTCATGTGAAGATGTTCATTTTTAAAACTTTAACATCTAAGACACTTGCTTCTACAATTGGCTGAATTCAACCAAAGCCTAAATTCACTTATTAAGGAAGAAAACAGAAACTTCACCAATTCTGGATATTTTAAAATATTCAAAAGTTATAAATTTGGATTAATTGCATGCTAATCGTTCATGACACCAGCCCCAATTCTGCCAAATTATTAATTTGGCACATGTATAGAACATTTTTTGTTGATTAACTTAATTTTTAAATTTCAGCTATTACTTTGGAGAGGTTAGCAAACATTAAGAAACCATAAAGTTGAATTTATTAGCTTACAGCTTACATGCACTAAATGATTAATCTGTACTTTGGTACTCTCCTAATAGATATTTCCATTATACATTAAAATAATGATTAAAACAAGTCATTATACAAAAGAAACACCAGTACAGTTTATGAGAAACACATATTCCAGACTCCTCAAGTGTTATTAGTAGACCTGGGAAGGTTCTAGGCACTGGCACTTTTGACATATTCACAGATGGTGCGTGGACTCCTTTCAGAAACACTGCATTAACTTCTCACAACAACTGTATGAAGTACAGATGACTATAATCTGTCTCCTCTGATGAGGAATCCCAGGGTTAGAGTTACATAATTTATTCAAGGTCACACCACAAAGATACTTCATAACCCTGATCTTTTAGTGAAATCCTAAGCTCAGTACTTCTGAAAGTTATTATTCTCCACTCTTATTTATGTAAAATATTAGATTTTAAGCTAGGCTACTCACTGAAATCACTGGGGAAGCATTTTCCCCATTCCTGAGTTCCATGCTCAAAGAGTCTATCATAATCATTATGGAATTTGGAGACATCAGTGTTTAAAACAAAAATCTTCCTTAGTGATTCTGATGTGCACCCAGATCTATCAACCATTATACAACTGAGAAAGACTTTAAACATTTTTTTCTTTATAAAATTCTAAAGTTTCTCAGGTTAAAAAAAAAAAAAGTAAAAAACCATAGCTTAGGAGACAAGATGAAAAATGTAATTACTCTTTGTTACTTCCTACCCTTTATAAGTATTCCAATCCTATCATTGTGGAACTGAAAAATAAAAGCTTCCTTGAATTTCTTATTGCTTTTCTGAGTTTATAGACAATACTGCATGTCCTGCTTATTGAATCTGAGATTCTGGTTTTCAAACAATCTCGAGTAATCTATGTTTTCATATAGGTCCTTAACATTCACCTTGTTAATTACAAATCATGAGTCCACATCTTAATACTTAAAATTTAATAGTGCCGTCTTTTTAGTTAGTTAAAATATAAGAACATAAAGAGCATGTCTTTGACCCACTGCAGTTTGCAAGCTTAACTACATACCTCTTTCCATAAATTTAAGTAAATTTATTCAAGAAAGAGGAAGAAAACCAAATATTTTTTTATACCGTACTTTTTTGCTAACTTCCTCCAGTTGTCAGCATGTTATTTCTCATTTAGTCATAGTGGTAGATAAATGCTGAGAGACCTCAGGCTTTCCCGGGGACTAAAGTGGACACCCAGCTTTGGTGCCACCCAGAGTAATTGCCACACATGGGGAAGAAGGAACACCCTGCCAATCAGCCAAGAATCAGTGCATCAACTGCAAAAGAAAGCAGGGATTCCCAGCCCTCAGTCAACCAGTGCAGGGACCATCCAGTCTGGAAGGTACCCGTAGGCTAATTATCACGTCATTAGGCTGAATCTGCACTGTGGTTTGCTCCCCACAAGTGAACTTACAGAGAGGCGCATGGGAGATCCCCATCGGCAGTGAGACTCAGGTCACAGAATCACTAAGCATGTTAGAGATCTCCTGCTGTGACTCGGGGCCCCTTTACTGTCTGTGGCAAACGAGTCATACTTAATAAATTTCACTTTGATTTCACGTAACAGTTTTTGGGAGAAATAAGCTCATAAGAGACCTACCAGAATCATATTTAAAAATAGAGTCTCCATAGGCTGCCGTCAGAGGTACCCTATCCTTGTTTATGGGGTCTAACAAGAGGTCAACAAATGGACCCCTAAAGTCTTATGGTCTAGTAAACTGTGAATGCCTAAAATTCTTTTACTTTAAATGCAAAAGAATAGGCTGGAAGCAATTATTTCCTTTCATTCACAAGGTTCTCCTATTGTTTTAAATGCCTTGGTAAAGTCTGACTTTATAACAGTTTAAAATCAACAGTGTTGATTTTAGATAAAGGAGTAGGTATTATAATACAAAATAATTTTCAATGTGAGAAACAAAAAATAATCAAAGTAAATTCAGATGTTGTGACTTGTGATGTCGCCTGGCCTTGCATGACGGGAGTAAAAGAGGAAAGAAAAAAAAAATAAAAATAAATTTCACTTTTTGCTTTCCTTGTTGGTGGTCATTTTGGGCCTATGCTGGCCAAAAGCATAGCATGGACCAAGAATAGACTACTGACCCATCAACACATACCTTATAATCCAAATCCCCAATTTATTTGTCTTTATTATTCTGGGAACTGAGTACTTTAAAAATGTATTTTTAAAGTTTTTAAACTTCAGATAACTGAAACAGAGCAAACACATTGCCATGGCCATAGCACTTACCAAGTTTGAGGTTCTTTGACATTGAACTTGAAGAAGAGTTCCACAAAAAAAAAAAAAAAAAAAAAAATTTTTACTCAAAGTGTCAAAAATTTTAGGGATAGTTATTTAAATCAAAAAAAGAAAAGGCAATAACCTGAGTAAATTAGGCTGTATACACACACAATCCACTCACACACACACGTGCACACATAGTTTCAAGGAGTCCCCTATATCAATTTCAACTCACAAATCCTCAGTATTTTTGTTGCTAAAAAGAAAAATATCTAGTTAATTAAATTCACTTTTTGAAAAACCTGGTCACATATTTTTTTGAGACAATAAATATATTATTTTGGTGTTTTCTCTTATTCAAAATATATTTTTCTACAGGATCTCTAGTTAAAATTAAATATACATTTACAAATGGAAATATTTCAGAAGGAATAATTGGCAGTAAGTTTTTATCTTAGATTCATGTGATTTTGATTTGATCAACGTAAAACTGCATTTCCAGGAACACTCATTTGTATTATTTACTTGCTGTGCACACACATTACTGAAAATGGCAGATATTAAGCTTGAATTTATGTGTTTAATATACTTAGAAATTAAATATCTAGCAATTTCTTATAATTATTAGTCTCAAAAAAACCAAGTTTACCTTTAAACTAATATAATGAAAGAAATAACATTTACTCCCTATGGTGAAATGATGCTTGTTTTTAGACGAACACCATTTAAATAATAAAATTATCATTAAATCCTACATTGATAGGTCACAAATAAGCGATCCCCGAAAACTGAAAAAAATTGGCAGCTTGTTCTCCTTATTAACATCAAAGAAAGAACCCACAAATTAATGTTATTTTTTTCAGAATCTTATGCTCTTCCAACCAGTAAGTTTTGGAATTCAAAAATATTTATATTCAAAAAATTAAAATAAAAAAAATTATCTTTGCTTATGGAGTTATGGTGCTTGGCAGAACAATACAGTCATGTTTTGTACTCACAATAACAAATGATAAAAAGAACACCTTACTTAAATACTTGTATATTTTTGTAAAACCCTAGAAGTCTCAAGCTAGATAGATGATGAAAGACAGAGTCATATCTATCTTATGTCAGTCTTCAAAAAGGAAACCTGCAGCTTCATCCATAAACTTAGCAAAAATAAGAGAAAGTTAGAAACTGTGATCAAATCATATAAAGGGAAGTGGTTAGAGACTGGCCTTTGATTAATTACTATTAATCATAGTAATTAGATATAATCCTACAGTTATAACTAATATAATCATTCAATTAAATATTAATTGAGAAGGTTTTTCTATCTTGTTATTTTTGTTGTTTTGATTTTTAATAATATAAATGTAAATGTTTTGTAAACTATTTTGAATTAATTTAGTGGTAGGAATTTCAGACATCAACCCACAATTGGGATATCTACTTTGGGATGCAGAACTTTTAGCCAATCACATTCATTACCTGGGTGTCCTCTCATTCTGCTTACCCATATGGCAGACTCTACAGGAAAAAAAAAATGCTGTTAATACCAGAAGAAATAGTACAAAAAAACTTAAAGCTGAGCTACAGTACTAGGGAAAAATACTTGGTAGTTTTCAGAGGAACAGCAATTTTTCTCGTCTTAATATAGGATAAGAGCTTATTACCTTCCAAACATATCAGAAAACATTATGTATTTGTGTTAACCTAGAGTCCTAGACAATTTTCTTCACCTGTATTCTCTTTTGTTTAAGAGCATAATTATTCAAGATTACGGTCTAGTCTTAGGGTGGTGCTTAAGGCCATGAAATAGAATAATACTATTAGTTCACCCTGATATAAAAATCTCTAAAATGTCTCACCAAATTAACATTCTATGTATGTTATGACCAAGGTGACCACTGAATCCTTACTCAACCACAGAGAAAATACATTATACATTTCCCTTATAATTTCAGGAAATACATTATATAATTTTGAAATTGCAAATTTGTATGAAGAAATTTCTTCAGTAGTACAACAGTTGAGAAGGATTCTACTATTTAGTATCTGTTTGTAAAATTTGTAATTTCAAAATCTAATAATTAGAGTTTTATAAACTTTAGATATTTGTCATGTATTTGATAAAATACTGATGTTGCCTTTCCTTCTATTGAGAAACCAATAATTATTTTGTTACATTGACTTTTTTCCATAGTATTTCTACTTGTTAGATTTTTCTAAACCATAACCTTAATTATAATCAGAGAACTAGATAAAATGTAAGTATTTTAGAAGTATTCGTTTGGGGTGATTTTTAAGTATATTATGTGCCCAGTGTGGCTGGGTTTTTTGTTTGTTTGTTTGTTTGTTTGTTTGTTTGTTTGTTTTTCCCAGTCTATTCTTGGCCTATCCAATGGCTTTCTGTCTTTTTGTAATACCTTTAAAACAAATTCCCTCTCCAGCATTCTACTTTTCTTTTTTTTTTAGACAAAATCTTACTTTGTTCCCCTCACTCAAGCACCATGGTGTCATAGCACACAGCAACCTCAAACTCTTGGGCTTAAGAGATCCTCTTGCCTCAGCCTCCCTAGTAGCTGGACTATAGGTACCTGCCACAGCACCTGGCTATTTTTTAGATATGGGGTCTCACTCTTGCTCAGGCTGGTCTTGAACTCCTGAAGTCAGGCCATCTCCCTGCCTCTGTCTCCCACAGTGCTGGGATTGCAGGTGTGAGCCACTGCACCTGGCCCCTACTTTCTTGTATTTTACTTTTTCCATTGGTTTTATTTTTTATATCTGTATTGTTTGTGTATGATGTGTATTAACACATTTTTCTTTTGTATTTTCTCTCACATCACCCTCTCCAATTACACATTAAAGCGAGGTCATGATTTGAGTATTACAATTTTAATACAGTTTATTTTTCTTTTCTTAAAATGTGTATATCTTTTGATACCCTGTGTATGGGTGTATAATTTTTCTTTATAGAATGTCAGTGCTGTAGTTACATCATTAAAAAGTTTTAGAACCCCAAATTGGTTACACATCACTGAATATGTGCCAATAATGTTTTAAAAATATTTTTCTCAGCCAAGCATAGTAACTCATGCCTGTAATCCTAGCACTCTGAGAGGCTGAAGCAGGTGGATAGCTTGAGCTCATGAGTTTGAGACCAACGTGAGCAAAAGCGAGATCCCATCTCTACTAAGGAAAAAATATATATATATGTAGTATATATATATATACATATATATATATATAGAGAGAGAGAGAGAGAGAGGCAAGAGGATTGCTTGAGCCCAAGAGTTGGAGGTTGCTGTGAGCTATGACGCCACGCACTCTAACTAGGGCAACAGCTTAAGACTCTGTCTCAAAAAAAAAATGTTGTTTTTGTTCTATAGGCAAAGCCATGTTACAATCTATAGTTTTTAAATAACTATAAGGAACCAACAATTCAATTCTTACAAAATAATATTACACTTTAAAATTTAAAAACATTTGGAAGAATGCACATAATAATTGAAAATAAAAAAAAAACTATTGGAATGAAAAATGGCTTATAACCCAGAAAACAAAACTATTTTCCCAATGGGCAATATAAATAAATATTTCTTTAGTATGTGGACAGTACTACAATGAATTTGTTAAGTATATAAATTCATTCGTATAAGACACTTTATTGGAAAGGACCAACATTTTACATCTATTAAATATGTTTTTGTGTAATGTTTCCTTGATAGTACATAAGGACAATAAACTTAAATATCAAAAAAACACCCTACACTATTAACATACACAGCTAAATATTTACTCATTTGAGTTAATTATCAGTCAATTACATGAGAGTGTGTTCTTTAGTAAATGAAGCAAAAATAAAGATCTTTATGATAGATAAATTATTTTGTTTCTAAATATCCTGGGACTGACTCTGCGCCTGTAGCTCAAGCGGCTAAGGTGCCAGCCACATACACCTGAGCTGACGGGTTCAAATCCAGCCCAGGCCGCCAAACAATAATGATGGCTGCAGCCAAAAAAAAGCCAGGCATTGTGGCGGGAACCTGTAGTGCCAGCTACTTGGGAGGCAGAGGCAGGAGACTCCCTAGAGCCCAGGAGTTGGAGGTTTCTGTGAGCTGTGATGCCACAGTACTCTGCCCAGGGCTTGAGGCTCTGTCTCAATAAATAAATAAATAAATAAATAAATACCTTGGGACAAATAAAATTAATGATGTTTTCTTTCCTTTTTTTTTTTTTTTTTTCTTTTTTTTGGAGACAGCCTCAAACTGTCACCCTGGATAGAGTGCTATGGCATCACAGCTCACAGCAACCTCCAATTCCTGGGCTCAAGTGAGTCTCCTGCCTCTGCCTGCCAAGTAGCTGGGACTACAGGCACCCGCCACAACGCCCGGCCATTTTTTTTGGTTGCAGCCACCATTGTTGTTTGGTGGGTCCGGGCTGGATTCAAACCCGCCAGCTCAGGTGTACATGGCTGGCACCTTAGCTCATTGAGCCACAGGCGCCGAGACATGATGTTTTATTTTCATCCAATGTAAAATGTAGTTGATGGCACCAATGTATAAATAATGTTATGAGTGACACTTACAGTTTATTCTTTTTTTTTTTTTTTTTTTTTTTTTGCAGTTTTTGGCTGGTGCTGGGTTTGAACCCGCCACCTCTGGCATGTGGGGCCGGTGCCCTACTCCTTTGAGCCACAGGTGCTGCCCATTTACAGTTTATTCTTAACTGAATGTATTTATGCAATCAATTATCTTTCACTATTTCCTTCATTCAATTGTTTAATTGGACCATTTTTTATTTGACAAATGTGATTTGTAAAATAGGTTTGAATAGTAATGCATATCATATTAAATTTTTATGAGAATTAAAAAGTGAATAGTCAATGTTCTATTATTGTTAATATTTTACTATCAAAATAATTACATCACTCAGTTTTACTCACTGGACCTTGGAAATAGCTCTGATGATATAAACTAGTTTAGAAACCACAAGACTACAAATTTGAAGCAAAATGGTCAAAGCTGCCTCTGAAAAAATACAGTTACACTGTTCTGCAGATCTCAAAGCAAAAGATATGGTAGAATATGTGTGGTATTAAATATGTAAGAATATATTTGATACGGGTCTGAAGATGATAGTCTTAACAATAAATCTTCATTCCCTTCCATGTATCCTGGCTGAGCACATCTAACCCATTGACTATTTCTTAAATAATTTTTAATACCTTTGGTTGATTTTTAAAACTTATAGTTTCAGGAATTTCTAAGGGGGCTGTGTGCATATTAGCCACCTGTCTCCGTCAGGTACACAAAAGGAGCAACTAAAACTGGGCATAGCTCCTGGTCTTAATATTCTGATACGATAATGGGAAATTATTTTTGACAATGTTCAGTCACTTTTTCATGAGCACTTCATCACAGAATTACCCTATGATCCTAAAAAGCATTGGGGGTGTTTAAGTTATATTTTAACAGCTGCCAAACCCACACCTCTTACTGTGTTAGACTGTTATTTTAGGATCAATGAAAGTGTATATCAATGTGCCCAAGTACAATATGAAATGCAACCTCTAACAAACACAAAGTTAGGCCTAAAATGAAATTTTAAAAAGTAGGAGACTATGTTTTGTTCGGTTTTCTTCAGTTACTTTCATTGTATCTGGTATAGAAATTTTCTTAGGGTGACGTTTGTATGGTGACAAGCACATGAAATATTCTTGGGAGATTATGACATAGTAAAAGAAAAAGAAAATAGAGGAGGAATTATATGACATGGCATGATTAAGAAATTAAAATTATATCATGCACATGCAATTATGGATAATTGTGTACATATATAATTATCTTGTCATAATCTAAAATCACATAATCTCTGTGTTCATTAGTATTGTCCTCAGATACATTCCCTTTGTTTCTTAACTTTTTAAATTCTCTGAAATAGAAGTCTTTAAAAAAAGAAATATTTAAGTGTCCATATTAGGCTTTTCTTTCTGAGTTCATAAAAGCCTATTTGATCATTTAATTTGTTCTTCTCTGTAATAAGACTATAAAAAGTTCAGTGTTTTAAGGCTTCTAAACAATGCCCATATGGTTGACAGGCTCAAGAATGATTGTAAGATGATGAAGTTAGATGCTGGAGGTCACACTTTATAAATCTGACCGAAGGCAACCCAGAATACTAATGAAAGCCAGCAAGCATTTCCTCACCTGATCTCGATTTGTAATTCCTGCCCTGGTGGCACATATATTACAAGTAGAATATTCTTTTCTAATTTATAGTCAGAAAGTCATTGGAGTGACTATGTCTTTTTTTCTTTAAATAGATAGCAAGTTTATTGTCTTGTACAAAAATGCATTCTGCCCTGGAAAGGAATAAAATGTTTTCTTCTAAGTTAAGTGTAGTTTTATACAAAAAAAAGCACTGCCCATTGTAGAAATAGATATTTAGAAGGTCAGTATCAATCCAGTCAGTGGTAGGAGGAAATTTTTTCAGTGTATGACTTTCACCCCAAATTATTATTATTGGTGGTTCAATTTAATAGGAGTTTATAGATAGGCCCTTCCATGTCATATCCAAAGAAACGACAAAAAATCAAAACTTCTTTATCCAATTAACCCCTTCAGGACAGGCTTCAAAATAGTCTCCCCATCACTCACTTTGAAAGATATTTCCAGGCAGAGGACAATGTGGCCCATTTTACATGGAAATAATGGGCTGCACAAAGACCAAGAATCTCACAAAAATTACTTTGAAAATCAAGGAAAACGGAGAGAAGAAAAGAATGGAGAATCAATTGATTTGTTGTACCTTGTCATATGCTAATTCTTGCTTTACATTTTTTATCTATTTCTCTTGTTTAATTCACACCATGAATCTGAAGAATTGTTTATTCTACCAATGAAACGACAGTAATAGAGTCGGCATTAGAACTTAAAGCGCTGCCTTCTTCTCCTTCTGTGAATTTCTGCCCCAAAATGAGATGTCCTGGATGTTAGTTCTGATTATTTCACCCAAGGACAGAGTCACTTCTGTTTTGTCTGTATAATGAGGGTATAGGGCAAAGATGTTTCATGAAAATTTCTGCCGTTCGTGTTTGTGTGTGTGTGTTTCTCAATGCAGAGTCCTCTGTAAGTCTTCTTGGTTCTGGCTGATGACACACTGGGCCACCAAAAACAGAAAACTGCCTGAAAAAGCAAGCAGTATCTCACTAACATTGGACCTCTCAATGAAGTCAGCGCAACAATTTTCTCTGACACTGAATTGCATTTTATAAAGCAATTTTGTACTAATCTTTGCAAATAGACTGTAAGAAAAGGAGAACAGGATATTATTTTCATAATTTTACAGATGAGTGAAATATTAGCCCTGATCTGAGGGGAATATTTAGAGATGACTTTAATGCTTTAATGAGAAAAATATGTAATAAAATTGATAAATGATAGTATCAACACTTTAAAACTAACTTCATAAAAAAATAAAGTCCAAATCGATTTTGTTAACTTTAAAAAGGAACTAACCTAAAAGAAAAGAAACTTTAAACTAAAAGAAAATGATGGGGTTCCGGAAGATGGCAGTGATGACGGTCCGGTAGTTCATCACTCTCCAGTCAGCAGATGAGAGGGAGGGAGTACTGGACCTTTCGCCGTGTGAATTGTCGGAGTGGATGAGCACTTGGCGATGCACAGCGATTTGGTGGATAGTTGTGTTTGAAATATAGTTCATAACTGCGGAAACTGCGGTAAACTGTTTCCCCCTGCACGGTGGAGGGGCAGCCGGCCCCTCCCACAGGGAGGACAGCAGGTCGCAACTCACAAAACCTAATTGGGAAAAAAATTCCACCGAAACGTAGATCTCAGAGTTTGACGACCAGAAAGGCGCGCTGCTAGGTCCCACGGAGACCTGCACGTCTCAGACGCGAGGCGGATACAAACATACGGGAATGCCCAAAATGGTGAGCGTCTTTTCCCCAGATCATTGGGAATAGGTGTTCTGTCTGTGCTATCTCAGGGACAGAATCCTGGTGAGGTCTGCCTGCGCAGGGGGACCGGGATCCTGTGGTATGGAAAAGACACTTTGAGCTGTGGAAGGTGGCATAGAGGGCCCCCGAGCACTCCAGCCGGGGAAAAAGCCGCAGGTCAGACCTGCGGGAGCCCCCTCCCCTCCAGCCGTAGCTGCGGCGGCTGGCGGCGACCGGCAAAGATCGCGCACGGAGCTCTCCTCTTTCTGCCGATTCCAGTTCCCAGATTGCAAGAGAGCGGGAGGGCAGAGCGGAGAGTTCTGATACCAGAGGGCTGGTACACCTAAGTTGGAGGTTGGACGGGAGTGTCTTTTGGAGCCGAGCACCCAAAATAAAGCACCTCTTCCAACGCAAAACGTGGCGGGGGGGTACTACAAAACTACAAAAATGGCGACTGGTCAGTCAGTGCTGTTCCCTATGGCAACAGTGTAACTCAGGAAACGCATGGAAGCCTGAGAACCA
>CAUYRH010073646.1:0-49491 GCA_963574655.1 Perodicticus potto
CCAGCCACGTACACCTGAGCTGGCGGGTTCGAATCCAGCCTGGGCCCACCAAACAACAATGACGGCTGCAACCAAAAAATGGCCGGGCGTTGTGGTGGGCGCCTGTAGTCCCAGCTACTTGGGAGGCGGAGGCAGGAGACTCACTTGAGCCCAGGAATTGGAGGTTGCTGTGAGCTGTGATGCCATGGCACTCTACCCAGGGTGACAGCTTGAGGCTCTGTCTCAAAAAAAAAAGAAATTAAAGCCATCCCCTTAGTAAAGGACTCAACTACAACTTGCACTTTACCTTAGAAATGAGAACACTGTAACTCAAACATTTATACCCTCATATCAATCTGAAATAAAACAAAAGAAAAAAATGAAAGCCGTTGAACAGGCAAAGGCAATGTGTGAATCTTGATTGTGGATTAGAAAAGAAATAAAATCCTAAAATGACGTCTGGGGGATAAATGGGAAATTTTAAACAGGAAGTGTATATGAGATAATAGTGTATCAATGTTAAATTTTTTTTTTTTGCAGTTTTTGGCCAGGGCCAGGTTTAAACCCACCACCTCCGGTATATGGGGCCAGCGCCCTATGCCTTTGAGTCCTAGGTGTCGCCCAGTGTTAAATTTCTTGAGGGTAATAACTGTATTGTGGTCCCACAGGTGAATGCTCTTATTCTTGGATAATGGATGCTGAAGTACTGGGGAAGGCAAAGAGAAGGGTAGTAATAACTCACAACTTCCAACCTTCAGCAAAATGAAAATGAAACGGGGGCAGGGAGAAAGGCAGAAAGCAAACTCGCCATGTTAACAATTGGTGGATATGGGAGAAGGTGTACAGGGGCCACTGTGCCGCTCATTCTTTAAAGTTCTCTGTAGGTTTGGAATTTTTTTTTTTTTCTGAAAGAAGTCAAGGGGAATATGCCTTTTGGGTAAGATCTGGGGTGAAGTGAGGAAAAATGGCAGTGACCTGTCCCAGGAAGCTCAGAGGAAACATGGCCTCATCACCCTCACCCAGCCTTCCTCCATGCTGGCCAGAAAACATCAAACTCCAGCCCGTGGCTTGAAATTCCGGCTCTCAGCAACTTTCGTGCAGTCTCTCCCAGGCCCTCGTCTGATGGGACCTTCCCCAGTGGGTAGCCACCCTGGGCTTGGCTATGATGGCACCCGGAGCGCCTTGAAGGACCACTGCTGGCCTCCCTGGAGAAGGAACTGAACCCTAAGTGGGACTGATCTACTTTGGATTTTTAAAAGTTATTTTCACTTAACTTCACACTAAAAAAAGATGTACGCAAAATGTCCTCACATATTCTCTTCGGAGCCCTGTTTACAAAGCTGTATTCCCACCTTCGTCATCGGATTAGTGGAGTTTGTTATTTTATTGCTTTTCCTAAAGGGCATTTCCTTGTATTCACCGAAGCCTCATGCCGTACTTTCTGAGGTCTGTAAGATGCTTCGACCTCAGTTTGGCCGGCCACGTCCCTCGTGTGGGACACAAGGGCAGTCTCCAAAGCGCCCACTCGACCTGGTCATGAGCGTGCCGCCCTGGAAGGACAGGGGTGGAGGAGGCGGGCCAGGGGAGAAGCTGGGGGAGGCGGGTGGCTCGTCTCCCAGGCAGGGCGTGGGCCGCGCGAGGTCCCCAGCCCACCGGGCCGTGCCAACAATGGCCTGTTGTGGAAGGAGGCGGGGAGGAATGCGGCCGGGGGAGGTGGCGGGGCGGGGCCGGGTCTCGGCCGCAGCCTCTCACCTGCCCAGGTAGCTCGCATTTCGCGGCGAGCGGCGGCGCCCGCAGCACCTGTCGCCCGGTGCGCGGGCGGGAGGACGGCGGGGGACATGGCCTGGTAGAGTCCCCTGGGGAGACCGTGCGGAGTTCAGTCCGGGGCAGGGCAGGGCGAGGGAGGGACGGTCCTTCCCCGGCGCCCGCGTGGCCTGTGGCAGCATGAAAAAGAACCAGACGGTGCAGGGCACCTTCAGTAAACTCTTCGGGAAGAAGCACGCCAGTCCCCCCAGCACCTCCCTCTACGCCACCAACCCGCCCTGGATTTTCACCCAAGAGGCCCCAGAGGAGGCGAGCAGGGATTTCGGTAAGTTCCCCCGGGAACGGGACGGGGTGGGGTGGGGGAGAGGCTGGTGGCGCTGCCTCCCTCCCGGGTCTCGGCTGGGAAGGCGGGAGGCGCCGAGGGGCAGGGACACGTTGGAACCTGCGGACGGCGAGGAGGGAGCTGCCGGAAAGTGGAGGGGGCGCCAGGTGTCTGGGAAAGGCCGTGCGAGCGGGCAGAGAGGGGACACCCCTGCGGCCAGGTGGGACAGCTTCGCCGCCCCCACGTCTGAACCGAGCCCTCCCCGGAGGTGTTTGGTGGACCTTTTGACGTGTCACTGTTGGCGACAGGCTTCCTGCGGTTTGCCGCGTGTCTCCCCCGACTATTCAGTCTGAGAGGTGTTCCTCCAAGAACACCGGGGGGGCTGGGGGCAGTCTCATTCTTCATCCTTTCTGCTTCCTGTTTTCTTCCCAGCCCTGCGGCCAGCTCCTCCTGGCCTCTTCCTAGGGCAGAGAGGTTCTGTCACCCGGGTGCCTACACAGTTGGTCCTGCATAGATGAGGCGCAGGAAAAAACCAACGGGAGCCACTGCTAGCAGGTTCCCAGTCTGTCTGTGACACCAAGTCAGTATCAGAGTCACAGGCTCATGCCAGATAAACCTTGGCCTGGACTGTCTCTAGGCTCAGAGTGGAGAGCCAGAAATGGGACAGTAGAGGCCAAAGATCCTTCTCCCTAACTGCCAGCTGCTCCTGACCACTGAATTGGAGTGTCTGTCTCTGCAAGAATCTGAAAACACCACTGCTGCCCTGCGGGTGGCCTGGGCCTTGGGTCACCTTATCACAGCATCTGTCTGCAGTTTGTACTCTCTATAACTGAGGGAAGCCAGGAGGGCAGGGACAGGAATGCATTTCTGGTCACAACTTGTGGTTCTGGGCCTGGGGTGGTTGGGGGGCTTGTGGGGGGGGGCGGTAGGGGGAAGAAAGGTCACCCATAACTGCTTGAGTTCACCTACCCTCATCGTCACCATCTTATCTTCACGACCTTTATGGCCCCTGTGCAGCCTCAGCCCCTGCTGTCAGATTGAGCTCAGTATGCAGGTTGTCACAATTGTGATACAAGGCACCATGGATAGGACAACATGTTGCCTCTCCCTGGCCCAAGAATCTCAGACCAGGCGGTGATCAGAAGTAACCATATGCCATTTAGCCTTTTGAGCCTTTGCTACAAAAGATTATTAAGCAGATAAGGGCAGAGAAGAGAGATGATCTCTCAGTGGAACTAGCATTTGAGCAGAGCAGGAAGGGCATTCTTGACAAAGCAAATAAGAAGCAAAGGGGGAGGGGCAGGGTGAGTGGGAGGCCTGGGTTAGGAACAGTGGAGATACAGGCACCCTGGCAGGTAACTGTGAGGCCTGAACACCTCCTCATCTAAATAAAGCCATTACACAGCCAGCACCTATCTGTCTCTTCTTAGGTGTAAGCTACCATTCTAAAATCCTTGTGCTGTTGATTCATTGAATTCTCATCTGGAATCAGATGCTATTATCATTCCTATCTGGCAAATGAGAAGACGGAGGAGGTACAGGAATGTTAAGTAACATGCCCAAGATCACACTGCTTTAAATGGTGGAGCCAGGATAGTCATAAGAGTGCAATTCAGTGATTTTTTAGTAGACTTATGGAGCTGTGCAACTGTCACCACAATCTGGTTTTAGACATTTCAAAAATCTCCCATGTGAGGCAGAGGGAATATTTGAGCCCAAGCAGTTGGACTGCAGAGACCACGCTCTTGGCCAGCTTGCTGAATTTAGTCTGTGGAAGAAGGTGGCCCAAGAATGGCTTTGATTTGAGGGTGTCTTCCTGGGGAACACTACCCCCACCCCAACTCTCACACACTTCTTCCCCCAAGGGAAGCACTCAGGCAAACCTCCCAGGCAGTTCCTCCACATTTTGCCTGGGCTGAGCAGGCTGCTAGTGCGGAGCAGTCTCTCCAAGGAGAAAAGAGGGGTATGGTGCCCTCTTACCTCTCACTGCTGCCTTCAGCAGCCAGGGCAAGGGAACCCAGGGGACAGCTCCTCCCAGTTCCCAGGGCAGGGCTGGGCCTCCAGCTGACTCAGCTTGGCTGCCCCTGCACATGGAGGTGTGGAAAACAGCATGCACCAGGCTGGATGGTTCCCCAGTGTTTCCGGGGTGTTCCCTGGGTGTGGCACAGGTGCTCCTCCCTGCTGTGCTTAGGGCTGGGGAGGGGAGGGATGGGATCGGGGATTCTGTGATGGGATGGAAGTGCCAGGCCTGCTTTGGAGTCCTGTCTCTCTGCCAATAATGTGGGGCTAGCCACTCTCTGGGTTTAAAGTTTTTCTTCTGTTAAATGGGCACGGCATCCAGGCTGCCTATAAGGTTACCGCCTAAAATGGTATATAAGGCAGTGCTTTGGAAAGCATTAAAAAGAAAAGCTCTAAAGCAGCGGTTCTTACCTGTGGGTCATGACCCCTTTGTAACAATGAAAATACATCGTGGCATTAGGAAGGTTGAGAACCACTGCTCTAAAGCAAGGACTGGCAAGCTATGTATGGCCTGGTTCAGTTCTGGCCCTTGGCCTATTTTTTGTAAATACAGTTTTATTAGAACATAACCGACTATGCCCATCATTTACATATGGTCTACAGCTGCTTTCATACAAACTTGAGTGGATGCAAGAGACTAGATGGCCTGAAAAGCCAAAACATTTACTATCTTAAATATTTTAGGCTTGGCTCTGCGCCTGTGGCTCAACGGGCTAAGGCGCCAGCCACGTACACCTAAGCGGGCGGGCCCGCCAAACAACACCGGCTGCAACCAAAAAATAGCTGGGTGTTGTGGCGGGCGCCTGTAGTCTCAGCTACTTGGGAGGCAGAGGCAGGAGACTCGCTTGAGCCCAGGAATTGGAGGTTGCTGTGAGCTGTGATGTCATAGCACTCTATCCAGGGTGACAGCTTGAGGCTCTGTCTCAAAATATATATATATATTTTAGGCTTTTCAGGCCATCTATTTGCTGCCTGCTCTAAAGCATGATTTATTGTTATCAGGTTATTGCTAGTACTTTAGTTCCTCTTCCTATCATTGCCTAAAACCAGAAGAGCCTGAGGCATGAAGAGGTCATTTTTAGAGCCTCAAAAGAGGTTGAGATTAGAGTTCTAGGGCCCCTGAGTCCATGACATTTTCCTCAAGCCTGTATGAGTTGCTGAAGTTATCTAGCTTTTGGAGACCAGGCATGGGATGAAATGGGGGAAATCAATGCAGGGGCATGTGTAAGGGAGTTCAGGAGTGACCAACTGCTTGCTCTTTGGCTGCAGCCATGTAAAAATCTGTTTGCACAAGGGTAGGCTGGGTGCAGCGGGTAAAATGCAAACAGTCACATGAAGGTGGTGACAGGTAAATTTTTCTTTAAAGAATTTCCCTATCGTTTCTCGGCCTTTTAGCTAAGATTTAGTGAAGAATTTCTCTAACATGGAGTCCAGTAATTAGGAAGATTTCACTGATAGAATCTGCAATCCTAATTAAACTTTCTGCCCCCTCCCAGCCCAATCAAGGGTCTTAAAAAGCCATACAATTGTTTTTTTAAATGCACAGAGATGTAGACCTTAGCAAATCCCAACATAAGGGACTAGGGCTGTTGCTGAAACAAAGCTTCCAGTCCCTCAGGAATTAATTGAGCTGCCACTGCACCCCACTACAGCAATGATGTACCCTTGTTTGCTGGGGGACTCTCGTTTCCACCCTATTGGTCCAAATAAAACTATGTAGGAAAACATTTAAAATGCAGATTCCTGGAGTCCCACCTCAGGCACAGGAAATCAGAATTGCTGGGCTAGGATCCAGGCTCTGGGTTTTTTTTTTTTTTTTAACCAGTTTCTGGTTAATCCTTTTGTACAGCAAGATTTGAGAGTCCTGGAATTTCCTTCCCCACCTGAAGGGTGGTTCCCCTAGGACACTCCTCATGGCACACAGGAGGTTCTAAGTAAATGTGGAGGGAATGTGGTCAGCTTCTTAGCAATAGCACCCTAGTGGTCCCTAGGTGATTGCCTATTCCCAGGGCCCCTGACCTGGTGTCTCAGGTCAGGCTAAAGAGTGGGACGCCATGAACCCCCAGAGCCAGGCATCTATCTCTGGCCAGGACTGGGTTGGCACCACCCTACCAAAGCTGACTTGTGCTTTTCAGGGGTGTGAAGGAGACTTTTATTTACTCCTGTCCCCAGGAGGTGTGCTGTGGTTTGCCAGCAGTTCAATACACACATACACACCCTCTCTGCTGCCTCATTATTTGTATTAGCTCCTCTTGTCACTCTAGTTCAAATCCAGAAAGCCAGACCCTCCCTTGAGCCCTGCAGACCAGTCATGGGGTGCCCCTTCTTTCCCAGTTAATAAATTTCCCCCCAACTATGTTGTCTGTAAGAACAGTCAATAAATTAATAACAATAGTAATATCATTATTATCAGTTACCATTTATTGAACCAGGCTCTGCTAAAAACTATGCATGCTTCTCAATTAAGGAAACAGACTCAGAAGGAAGGCCTCAGAGAGGCTCACTAACTCCAAGTCATCCAGTTCAGGGCAGCTCAAGCATCAAGGTGATCTTGTTAAGTCCAGATTCTGATAGGTTTGGGGTAGAGGGAGAGTCTGCATTTCTACAAGTTCCAGGCGAAGTCATTGTGCTGGTCTCCACACTGTGTGGAAAGTCCTTGCTAGGAAGGAAAGGGTCTTATTTGCTGTGTTCCCCCCCCACCCCCGTCAGTCCCCATGCTGGGGGTCCTTTGAATTGCCCCATCCCAAGGTTTTTTTCTTTCCTATTCCTCCTTTACACTGTTGCTCCCTGCTCCTCTGCACCCCCCCACCCCAGTCCAGCCTTCAGCGTCCCCTCTGCCCTTGGACAGAAGCCTCTCTGGCGTTCAGGTTGGGCCTGCTAGAGCTTGCTGGGACAGACTGGCCTTTTCAGGTTCCTGTCATGTGGATCTGCTAATTTGCTTATTAGCAAGGAAAGGCCTCATTAGTGCCATTTGTGGGTTACACTCACAAAGGGCTGCCCCTGCTGCTTCCTGGAAAGGTATGGTCTCCCCTAGTGGCCAATGAATGGATGCCCCACTTCGTATTTCACTGTACAGCACCCCATTCTACATCTACATCTAGGGGGAGATCTGTATTAGAGCTCTGGATCACTCTGAGTCAAGACAACAAACTCCCCAAGCTAAGCCCCACCCTATCCCTGGAATCCAATTATACCTGTAGCCAATGAGCCTGAGGTTTTTGGGGGCTCCTAGCAATTCAGGGCCTCTGCACTATCATTCCAGCCCTCCTCCCACTCCTGCTAGCTTCCTTCCCTCCCCTGATTTCAGGAGGCTTCCTACAAATTAAGTAATTTCCCCCATTTATAGGTGGAGAAACCGAGCCTGGGACAATGCCCAAAGTTCTCAGGTATCACATGGAGGAGCCAAGGTTGAGAACCCAGATGTGATTCTCAGGCTCATTTGCTTCCCTCTAGGCCTCATCAACTTTGAAATTCCACTCTGGAAAAGCAGGAGACTGAGGGAAGGGACTCTGGATCCCTGCATTCTTTCCTTTCCTTTCTGACTATGATCAGAGGGAATTAGATTCTAGAGTAAAGTTGCCTGGGTGAACTCCCGCCCCTCTGACTCATGAACTGTAGGACTTTGGGCAGGGAACTTAACCTAAGCCTCAGTTTCCTCATCTATGAATTGGGAATAATAAGGGTACTTCCCCTGCAGGGTTCTGAGGACTTAGAATAGTGCCTGGCTTATAAATGTCTAACTTTTGCTAAGTCTGTACTAAGTATTAGCAAATTCATTATCTAGGATTTGGGAAAAGAGCTAGTTAGCTGCCTCAGAATAATTTTTACTTCAACCTCCATGGCTCCATGGGCAGCCTTTGGGCTGGGGGAGGGAGAGCATTTTACCAGACTTTAAATCCTGAACTCTCTGAGAAAAGAAATGCAGAAGATTCTAGGGACGAAAGGGAGAGAAAGGTCTGGGTGTCAGGTGGCAGCTTGTGCCAAGCTGTGCCCTTTCACATTTAACACACACCCTACCCAGACCGAGAGAGCCAGGTTTGCCTGTTCTGGGAGAGGCAGGGAGCCAGGTGCCATGTGTAAGGGACTGCATTACTTGTGCCTCCTTCACCCCTGGCACCACCACTGCGTGGCAACCTTGATCCAGCCCCTCACACTCTGGGCCAAGTCTCCCTATCTGCAAAGAGATTAGTTGGGACCAGACCCAAGCTTCAGGACTTAGAGTCACCCCTGACAAGAAAGCAAAGGGTCACCTGCTTCCTGTTGGCATTCCTCATGAGTGCAGGTGTTTGCCATAATTTGCAAGTTATATACCAGATTCAAGCTCAAAGCCCAAACTCTTGGTAAAGGGAGGTGAAGTGGGGCAGAGAGAGAGAGTGAGCGAGCAGTGATGATGATGATGATGGTGATAACAACCAGCCCTCCTAACTGTTGAGCATGAATTATCCGTCAGGCATGTGCTAACATTTTACATACTTTATCTCATTCAGCCTCACAGCTTCAGAGAGATGTTGTAACACTCCCAGGGCCCCACAGTCAAGTGAAGGAACAAGAACCCAAGTTCAGCCTTGACCGTATGGTGTCCCACCTCACCTCCCAGATCAGAAGCTGTCCTTCTGCTGGGTGTTTGTGGCCTAAGGCAGAGCCTTCAACACAACCCAACTGTCCCTCAGGTTAATGGTAGGGTCAGGGTCTCCCCAGAAAGAAGGCACAGGAGGAGAGCTGCCTGTCTGCAGGTTCAAATCTGAGGTGAAGCCATCTTGGTCCACACCAAGAATTTTTTTTTTTTGAGACAGAGCCTCAAGTTGTCACCCTGGGTAGAGCACCCTGGCATCACAGCTCACAGCAATCTCCAACTCCTGGGCTCAAGTGATTTTCCTGCCTCTGCCTCCCAAGTAGGTGGGACTACAGGCACCTGCCACAATACCCCCGTCTATTTTTTGGTTGCAGCTGTCGTTGTTGTTTGGCGGGCCTGGGCTGGATTTGAACCCTTCAGCTCAGGTGTATGTGGCTGGCGCCTTAGCTGCTTGAGCCACAGGCGCTGAGCCCCAAGAATTATTTTTAAAATAAGCTTTTGGGGTGGTACCTGTAGCTCACGGGGTAGGGCGCCGGCCACATACACCAAGGCTGGTGTTCAAACCCAGCCCCGGCCAGCTAAAACAACGATAACAACTGCAACAACTGAAAAAAAAAAAAAAATAGCCAGGCATTGTGGCGGGTGCCTGTAGTCCCAACTACTTGGGAGGCTGAGGCAAGAGAATCACTTGAGCCTAAGAGTTTGAGGTTGCCGTGAGCGGTGACACCACAGCACTCTACCCAGGGCAACAAAGTGAGACTCTGTCTCAAAAACAAACAAACAAAAAAAAAGCTTTTGGATGTCAGATGTTATTTATGTCAACTCAAATCCTTGAGGGAATTTAAATAAAAGCAAAGCCCTTCCTTAATTTCTCATTGATATAAGATGGAGAAATTTTTAGGGATAAAATCTAAAGGAATCCTGCACACAGTCCTTCATAAAGATGATTTAATTGAGAAGGGTGAAGGTGCAGAACATTTTAATGATCAGGTTCAAGGTAAATGGAGGCAGACCTGGATTTACTCCTATTTTATTGTCGTATTATTTACAGGTAAATTCGAATCTGTCAGACAGAGAGGCTTCAGTTTGCATCTTGACAGGGCTGTGGTCCATCCGGGGCTCAGGCCCTGCTCGGAATCCGCTCCTGCAGTCCTATAAGGTTTTCTGCCTGCTGGAATTTTCCCAGGGCCCTCTGGAAGGTGCTCCCTTTCTCTGGAAGGTTCTGGTTCCGAGGTGGCACCCTCCCCTTCCCAGACTTCTGAATCCCACATGGATGATCCAGCACTGCGTCTCTGATCCATGCATGTGGCAAGCATAAAACCTCTGAGATCCCTCAGAACCCTTCCAGTAAAAAGGCAAAGGGAATTTGCACTTTTCAGAGCAGACAAGACGCTGGGGTAGGGCCCCTCTTTGAGATCGAGCAGTGTTATTATGCGGACAAATCATCCAGCCTCCTCTCCAGCCACCCCCTTCACCTGCTCCATATCCAAGAGGCCCTGGGGCATTCCTAGCCCTCCCTGCCTTGATTGAAGAGGGACTGCCTGTCAGGAGGGCCTGTTCTATCATCCCTGACACTGATCTGAGCAGAGTTCATCACTGCCGTAGGAAACTCCCCATGGTTGGACACTGTTGTCCTTCTACTTAGCTGTGGGCCTTGACTTTGAGGCTTGGAAAGCCCCAGCCCTGATCTTCGGCCCTTGGAGGACGTGGCTTACAGTGGTGGCCATACACACCTCACCTGATGGTGTGCCTGAGGGGCCCAGGAGAGTCTGCCAGGTTCTAGCCACACCTCCTTTCCTTTCCTTCCTTCCTTCTTTCCTTCTTTCTTTTCTCCTTCCTTCCCTCTTTTTCTCCCTTCTTTCCTCCCTTCCTTTCTTTCCTCTTTCTTTTGTTTTTTTTTTTTTTGGCTCAAAACAAGACAGATTTATTCTCTTACAACTCCGTAGGTCAGAGCTCTGGCACAGGTCTCAATGGATTAAATTAAGGTGTTGGCAAGACTTTGCCCCTTTCCGGAGAGAGCCTGTTTTCTTCACCTTTTCCGGCTTCTAGAGGCTGCCTACTCTCCTTGCTTGGCAGGCCCCTCCATCTCCAAAGCCAGCCATGGCTGGTGGAGGCCTTCTCACATCATGTCACTCTGACTCTGCTTCGGCCATCATGTTTCTGTCTCTTACTCCTAGACACACCTCTTAGAACTGGGAAATCATATTGGACTTCTTGGAGGTGCCCAGTGGCAGGGGGCAAGGAGGGGGTGAGGAGGTCGGAGGGGTGGCCACCTGGGCTTCCACCCCTGCTGAGCATATACAGAGAACAATTGTATTCTTAGAAAGATTCCCCTGTTTAAAACAACCACAGACCAAACAAAACAACAGTGCCTCGGTGTCAGGGCTGAGTCACAGAATCTGTGAGGTGGTTAGAAGGCAGGCTTGCGGGTCAGACAGCCACAGCATAGATCTGGCTCTGTTGTGACCAGCATGGCTTTGGGGAAGCCGTTCTACCTCCCACCACTGCCTTGTGCTGCTCCTTCCTTTCCCTGAACAGCACCCCTGCCCTTCACACCCCATCGTCCCATCTGAGTCCTGCCGGTGGTGAGATTATGATTCCTCCCTTTGGGGGTAATGTGTGTGGTCCTGAGGACCTTCTGGGAGACCCTGGCTTCAACACTTACTGTGAGGCTATGGACAAATTTGACTTTCGTATGCCTCAATTTCCTCATCTGTCAAACAAAGATAATGACCATACAATTTGCATGGGGCCATTTTAAGAATTAAATGAATTAATAATATGTAAGATGCTTAGAACAGTGCCCAGCCCATTAAAAGTGCTCAGTAAGTTTTACCTTTTATTATTATTACTATTGCAGTTATTACCCTTGCCAACTCACTCAGATGTGACACTTCTAAAGCTCCTAGGCACACAATAATATGACTATAACTCAACTGTAGAAAGGAGGCTCCCTAAACCTCGGCACTGATGCAGAGATTAAAGGAAATAATTAGAACGTTTGCCTAGGAGCATGGCTCTCATGCAGTCCCATGGTAAGCCCCACCCCATCCCCAAGCCCATTAAGGGCCAGATAGCCATACACGTCAGATCTAGTGCCTTGGCATCTATACAGCGCTGTCTGGAGAACGTCCCGGAGATCCTGCCAGCAACAAGCTGACTCTTGGAAGAAAGAGAATCAGAGGGCTTTAGTGGTGGCTGCTAGGTGTGTGCTACTTCTGTTGTTTCTGATTGGGCCAAATCTGCACTCTTACAGCTCCCCTCCCTCGTGCCTCCATCCAATCGGGCCCTCTGCAACCTCAGGCGTGGAACCTGGCAACCAGGACTAGGCAGTCGTGTTTGTCCAGAGTGCACAGGGCAGGGCCATGCTAGAAACTGGAGTTCCTGGGACGTGTGGAGAACACTGAGAACCTGCCTTTTGGGCCACTTTTTGAGAGGTGGAGAATCTTTTTTTTTAAGACAGAGTCTCACTTTTCTGCCCTAGGTAGAGTGTCGTAGTGTCATAGCTGACAGCAACCTCAAACTCGTGGGCTCAAGGGATCTTCTTGCCTCAGTTTCTCAAGTAGCTGGGACTATGGGCACCTGCCATGATGCCCAGCTAGTTTTTTTTTTCTATTTTTTAGTAGAGACAGGGTCTTGTTCTTGCTCAAGTTGGTCTCGAACTCCTGAGCTCAGTCCACCCACCTCAGCCTCCCAGAGTGCTAGGATTACAGGCCTGAGCCGCTGCAGCCTGGAGAGGTGGAGAATCTGAAAGTCTCCCCCAACTTTCTGCCTTGGGAAGGCAGCACACAAAGGTCTCCACCTGCAGCGGCTGGGGCACTCCCTGGATCTTCCCTGTCACATCAAACCCTAGGAAGTCTCAACCTTCCTAATGCCATGACCCTTTAATATAGTCCCACCCACAGGTTGGGAACCACTGCCCTAGATCTTCTGGAGGGCTGTGGCTATAGGTGTAGGAATTTGGGATGGACGTATTTGATTCCAGGAACTCCCTGACAAACCAGTCTATTTCGAGTAACATTATATTTACCTGGCCTGTCTCCTTAATCTCCTTCTGGAGGTTGAAATTCAGAATTTGTGACGTCTGAGCCATCATTCTAGGATGTAGCCATCTGGAATTCCGACTGAGAAGTACACTTTTTTAAGCCTGAGATGTGTCCCGGGGACCCTGGCATGGCCCCATCCGAATGCTGGGATGGGAGCTCTTTTCCATTGGCCTGTGCGCTGCTCCTGAGAAACAGAAAATCCATTGGTGCAGAGCCCAACATCACCGTCTCCTCTGTGACTGGGTCTCAAGCGTTTGCTACTTTAACAGCTGTCTATCTTCAGTCGGTGTCCTTAAAAAAAAAAAAAAAAATTACCATTGTTTCTTGGTTTTGCACTGCGAATGTTATTAGTAGAACATTTTTCCCTCTTGACCATCTTGGGTAAAGACAATGAGAAATCAGTCGCTTGGTTTTTTTAAACTTGCTTTCCAGAAACCTTGTACTGATTTGAATTCTTGCCAAAAATTTATACCGGTAACTATATCTTTAAACTCCACCGCAATGTCTAGATGTAGTGATGCTGAAGCTCAAAAAAGAAAGATGATGAGGCTCCACCCTTTTCTCAGAGTATCCAACACGTTTCTGAGCTTCCTGTCCTCACACATTTTCTTTCCCTTACTTTCTAGAAGTTTCTAGACCCTAGCAATTTTTTGGCTGTCTTGAAGTTTTTTCCTAAAGTCACTTGCTAGGGGAACAGTAAGCACAGTTACTTCAATGTTCCAGTTAGTAGGATTCTGGCTAATTGGAAATTTTTTTTTTTTGAGACAGAGTCTCACTGTGTCACCCTCAGTAGAGTGCTGTGGCGTCACAGCTCACAGCAACCTCCCACTCTTGGGCTTAAGCGATTCTCTTCCTTCAGCCTCCCAAGTAGCTGGACTACAGGTGCCTGCCACACACCCGGCTATTTTTTGGTTGCAGTTGTCATTGTTGTTTAGCTGGCCTGGACCGGGTTTGAACCCACTAGCCTGGGTGTATGTGGCTGGGGCCCTACCCACTGAGCTATGGGTGCTGCTGCTAATTAGAATTTTAACCTTTCTTCTCTTTTGTCTCTGGCTATAGAGGAGAAAATCCCTCACACCCTGTTAAGTGGATGAAAATCCTCCTTGCTCATGCATGACCCACATAGCAGGAGACCCACAGTGACCCTTGCCAAGGGATGTGAAATTCTTATCACTTTTACCAAGAGTCACAATGGAGTTGAGAAAGGGTGAATGGTTCCTCACACCTCTCCACTGCTCTAGAGCAGCCCAGAAACTGGAGGAAGAGGAAGGTCCTTCATATCATCTTCCTACAGGGGGAAGGTACCATGTTTATTGAGGACTCAGTATGTGCTGGCCACACTTACTCCTCACAACAGTTCTATAACTATCATCACTCCCATCATACAGATGGGAAAAGTGAGGCTCAGAGAGATTCAGCGACATGGCAAATGGTAGAGCTGGAATTTTCACACTGACTCTACTGCTCCACTTTCTCTGCTCTGCTCTCAAGGGTGCATCAAACAAAGCCATGCACACAACCAAGGGTGGTTTAGTGGCCAGGGAAATCTTCAGTTGAGGAGTCTTGTGGGGTATTGACCACTGGGGACATCCCTGCTTGTTTCAGATTAGATATTCAAACACTTGAGAAAAACTGGTTTGTTTTCCTCCCTCTCTCAGAGATGAGATTTGGCTGGGGCCTTGGCCAAGCTCCCAGGGCCCCAAAAGGAGGGACGGTTTGCTATAGGAGATAAGGCTTGGAACCTGGTGGGGGGATGTTGATTGGGAGAGAAATGGCTGCTGGGGGCCAAAAACCCCAGAAACACTGAGTCTCTCCCACAATGCACAGTTGGCCCACACCCCATCTATAGGATCTGACTACTTTAGAGGCATTTAGCTCAGTCAAAATGGCAACCAGTGGCCCCAGCTTTCTTCACTGGGAACTGAAAGGCAGACTAGACCCAGCTGGTCAGACACCTCGATCTCTAGCTCATGGTCTCCCCTCACTCGTGTCTTCTAGACGGGATCTATTATGGAGACAATCACTTTAACACCGTGAGCGAGTCAGGAACAGCCACGCTGAAAGCTCGGCCCAGAGTCCGGCCCCTGCTGACCTTCCTTCCACTGGTGAGTACAGTTCTGCTCTGGGATCTGAGGAGCTTCTCTGAGTGGGGACACCTCAGCTGACACAGAGGAAGCAGCCCCACCTGCCCTGGCCTGAGTGGGTATCACCCTCTGTCCATTCCCTTTCTTCCTGATGCCAGGGTGGCTCATGGCAGGAAGTCTGGGATTAGGGCTGAAACCCTAGGAGAGGTCATGGAGAATCTTGTGTGCAGAGGTGACACAGCAGTGGATACTCCCAGCTAAGCAAGTTTCTTTTCCACAATCACCGAGGGCTACCTGCTTCATGCCAGGGGCTATACTAGGTTCTGGGACGCAGAGGTGACTGAGCCAGGGTTGCTGCTCTCAAGGAGCTCCTTGCCCACGGCAGGAGACCAGTGAGTAACCAGACTGTTAGAACACAGGCCAGAGCAGGGACAGCAAGTCCAGCCTTAATGGGTGGTCAAGGAGGGCTTCCTGGGAGAGTGGACACCTGAACTGCTTCACAGGACAAATAGCAGTGACCCTTGGGAGAAAGCCATATGGGACAGATTGTTTATGGGTCTGAAACTACAGAAAACCAAAAACTCCCCTCTTGAACCTATGATTGGACTTTAGTTCTTTGACAAGGGAGAAGACCAAAACAGCTGTTTTATGACTAGTTCTACTTGCTGTGATGAGAATTCCTGGGTTATCTAGAACATTCTAGATGAGTGCTGACCAATAGAAATATAATGTAAGCCTCATATGTAATTTAAAGTTTTCTAGTAGTTACAGAAAAAGTAAAAAAAAAAAGGTAAAATAATCTTGATAATATATTTGACTTAATATAGTCATAAGATTATTTCAACATTTAATATAAAATTAGTAATAAAAAAATAGTAATGAGATACTTGCATTCTTTTTTCATACTAAGTCTTCAAAATCCCATGTACTACACCTGTAGCACATCCCACTTCCCCACTTCAGACATTTTTTTTTTTTCCTTGAGACAGAGTCTCACTTGGTCACCCTGGGGTTGAGTGCCACCGCATTATAGCTCACAGCAACCTCAGACTCTTGGACTCAAGCTATCCTCTTGCCTTAGCCTCCCAAGTAGCTGGGACTACAGGCTCCCACCACAATGCCTGGCTATTTTTAGAGACAGAGTCTCATTCTTGCTCAGGCTGGTCTCGAACTCCTTAGCTCAAGCCATCCACCCACCTCAGCCTCCCAAAGTGCTTGGATTACAGGCCTAAGCCACCACACCCAGCCTCACTTCGGACATTTTAAACACTCAACAGCCACCTGTGGTCAGTGGCTACTGTCTTAGAGTCAAACAGCCAGCTTCCTAGATTCTAGGTTCATTCAGAACTATTAGGCCGAGGTCTTGGGTAGGATAACAGTAGGACAATCGTGTCACTAGGGTCATGGTATCCTTAAACCTCCATAAGAGTTTGTGCTGCCTACACTAACGAGGCCCCTAATCTTGGTCTGAGCCCTCAGAGCCTGTTAGATTTCATGGCACCCCACAACTTGGTCCTGGGTACCCACATGCCCCATCCAGCACATCCTTCTCTCCATCACCAATTTTTTCTGATTTGGTCAACCTTAGCAAGCAGATTCCAAGATTCTAGATTGCACGGATAGTCTTACATTCTCCTGTTGCATCTCCAAGGCTGAGTGCAGAGATCTCTAGGAATATAACTTTAAATAATATATTTTCTAGCCGGGTATGGTGGCTCACACCTATAAACTTAGCACTCTGGGAGGCCGAGGCAGGTGGATCACTTGAGCTCAGGAGTTTAAGACAAGCCTGAGCAAGAGTGAAACCCCGTCTCTAAAAATAGCCAGGTATCGTGGCAGGCACCTGTGGTCCCAGCTACTCGGGAGACTGAGGCAGGGCGATCGCTTGAGCCCAAGAGTTTGAGGTTACTGTGAACTATGATGCCATGGCACTCTACCAGGGGTGACAAAGTAGGATTCTGTCCAACAAATAAATAAACAATATATTTTCTGCTTATAAAAGCAACTCATTGACATTACCAAGAAATATAGAAAGTACAACAGCAACAACAAAAAGGAATAAATCAAATGAATCAGCCCCTGTTACAGGGGTCATTGTACCATAATCACAGAGGAGATGATTTTGAGATATTCTGTTTCTCCTCACCTTCCCCCAACACACATACTCAAAGTGGCAGTAGTATGATCTCACAGTTGACACACCTGTACCTATATTGCTTGTTGAAATAAAGATGTACAGAATCTACCGAGTAAAAATGGCCATTGCCCCTGAATGGCTCCTGCTGTCCTGGTCCCTCCCCCCTCAAAAGCAGCAACTAAAGGGTTAATGTGGGCATAGCTGTGTTTGCTCTGGTTGCTGGCTATCTCCCTCCCACCCACCCTGGGCCCCAAAGACCAGGCCAAGTCCCAGCCTTCCTGCTCGTCCTGTTTGGCATGGATCTGGTCATGGCAGAACGTGATCCAGAGCTGCACAGACCCCAGCAGGCCTGGCAGAAGCCTCAGGGGTCCCTGGGTTGGGCCTAGCTGGCTGGTCAGGCCTGGAGTTCTGGGCCCCACTCGGGAAATGCTTCCTGGGGACAGTCATTCTGGGAAAGCCTCAGAGCCAGTCCCAGGAGATGGGGGCTTTTCCCCCAACAAACTTATGCCGCCTCACTGGTGACGGCCAGAGAATGGATACATGGTGAACCAACAAGGGAGGGGACCCATCAGGTCCGTGCCAGCCTCATTTTACAGAGGCAGGAACTGGGACTGATGAAGGGCATGTGGAGCAGCTTGTGGGTCCTATCCAGTGGCACAGCCTGTGATCACGGCTGGCACTTGCTAAGCTCTTACGGTGTGCCAGGCCTCATTCCAAGTGGATCATATGTGTTAACAGAGCTGCCATCTAAGTGAGGTTTGTCACTGATCCCCATTCGCAGACGGAGACAGGAAGCACAGAGGGCAGGAGTAATCTGCTTGTGCTCATCCAGCTCATGAGTGGATTGAGTTCCTGCAGCCTAGTTTCAGGGGCCATGTTCCGTTCAGGCCATCCTACCCTCTCCACTCCCTAGAGGCTTTCTTCTTCCCCTCCCAGGACCAGCTAGCCGACTTCTGCCCCCATCTGCCTGTCTGGAGCCCTGTCTGCAGTCAGGGCCGGCCGGGCCACTCTTGCCTCTTTTGGATCATGGACCCCTTTGAGACCACGCTGAGGGCACAGGCCGCATACATGTGGTTTTGCACAATTTCAGCAGAGGATTCTTGAGCCCCCAGGAGCCCACCTGGGATATATTTTTAGATTAGGAACCCTCAGTGCAATGGCCTGTATCCCAGGACAGTCATATGCTCCTAATTCAGGTTATGAAATACAGACTGGCTCCAACATCATTCATTACCAGCTCCTGGGCGGGCAGAATCAAGCTGGCAGCTTTAGTCTCTCCTGTGCAGCCACATGGGTGCTCTCCCTTAGGCTCTGGGCCAGGTCTTTTGCCTTCTTCCAGCAGGGGCAAGGGGGCCGGGTGAACAGGGAGAAGTAGGAGGACAGTGCTCTGTGTGGGTGTGGGTTCACATGCATACACCTGTCCCTCAGCCCCGCCAAGTCAGGGTGGGTGGGGAGCTGGGCCAGTGCCTGAGCCCTGCCTGACACTGTCCTGGGTGGCCAGGCCCTTCCCCTCCCTGTCCTCTCTTCCCACATGCAGAGGGCACCTCCCAGGCTAGGCTGCCCCAGGGGTAGTAGAGATGTGAGGCAGCAGTGCCCAAGAAGCCAGGTGACAATTCCCACGAGGGCCTTTGAACTCCGTGTGGGCCTGGGTCATGTTCTGAAGGCACCCTCTCTCTCAGTGCCCTACATGAGCCTGCCAGGTGACAGGGCTTGAGAAGAGGGGGCAAGATGAGGTGGGGGAAGACAATGACAGGTGCTTCTGCCCCCTTCGCAGGAGTGTCCTCACTCTGTGCTGAAGGTGTGAGGATTAAGAAATGCTTTCTCAGGCATCCAGCAACCAAGGGCCAACTGTGAAGAGGAAGAGGACATTGGTATCCCTCAGTGGCTGGGACAGAACCTGGGATTGATCTTTGAGTAGTTGACACCAGTCCTAGCTTGGCACCTGGGCTGCGGGGTAACTAGGCACCAAGCCCTTCCTCCCCACAGGCATCTGTCTCCTTCCATCAGTGGGGGTCACACTGGATGGTCACAAGGGTCTAATCAGCCGCAATGTTCTGTGTTAAAATGACACCCTAATGGAAGGGCAGGAGGTGTGGTCAGCTCCCTGGAGGATCCCCAAAGAAGCCAGACCCTTCTTGACACATAGACCACTCCTTGAGCTCTGCTTCTGCCTCTGAAAAGGGAGGTGTTCCGGTGCCAGGCCACCACCCCCTCCTCTTTAGGGAGCCCTGAGGAGCTGGATTAGAACCACGAAATCAGAGCTAGGAAGGACCACAGCAATCATTAAGATGAGGAAACTGAGGCTCAGGGAGCGGAGAACCACACAGCTCAACAGAAGCAGAAACAGGAGCCAGGCATTCTCTCTGTCCAGGCCTGTCCCCACCACCAGAGGCCTGGGTTCAGTGAGGGACGATCCTGTTTCCACTTCCAAAGGGAAACCAGGACCAGAGCTCAAGCCAGAGCCTGTCCCTCTGCTTCTGAGAGCCGAGTTGATAGACAGCAGATGGGGGGTTGTTCTTCTCTCTGGGGCTCCCTTTTGCCCTCCCTAGTCTAAATCAAACCATCCCTAAGGTGATGCATTGAGGAATTAAAACTTAAATGCCTATGTGGCGAATACGGGAAAACTGGCCAGACAGGTCCCCAGGGTGCTTAGGGCGGTGAGAGCCTGGGTCACCCCACCCTCTGAGTCAGACAGGCCTGGCCCTGCCAGAGGTGGTATCCCTGGGCTGCAGGCAGGAAGCCCCACCTGCCCTGGACCCTCCCTGGTAGCCCAGAGAGGCAGCTGTAGTCAGCAAGGAAAGATCTCGCCTTTCCACTCCACCCGCTCCCGCAGGAGCTCTAAAGTCAAGACCCAGGTACCCTTTAGGGCTAGGATTTGACCCCTCAGGCTGAGCCAAGAAAAACAGTCACTAATGGCTTTTGGCTGATTTGTGGGAGTGATGTTAGGTGGAGGGTTGTGGGGTAAGGGTGCTCCATACTTTTAGGGGAATGGGATATCAGAGGCCTGCCACTGAAAGTATAAATGGGGCTCCCACTTCCACCACCGCCCATCCCTCGTCTACTCACCCGGCTCCCCTTTCACAGCAAGGACCCCAGCCTGAGCCTCCAAAGCTCCATCCACACCCTCATCCTTACAAACAGTTGTCCCTTAGCCGCCCCCCGACTCAGGAATATGTACCTTTCAGCTTGTGCTATCCTCAAGAGGACTAACCAGGGAAAAAGCCCTAGACATGGGCTCAGGGCTGCTTAGGTAGGGAATTCTGGGGCGGGTCTGGAAGTGTTGGTGTGGATTCCAAGACACGTCCCCTTGACTCTGCTGACTCCTTGCCCCACAGGGAGGGCCAGTGCAGGGCACCATGTATTAGAGGATCCAGGGCAGATAGCCTAGTAGTGCTGATCTATGGACAGCTCTGGGATGGCAGGTAAGTCCAGAGGAAGATGGCCTCATCAGAGGAGAATCGTCTCTAGTCCTCAGGAGGGATCTGAGCTATAGCAGAGTGTGGGGCCTGTCTGGGGGAAGCAATGGAGCTCTTTTATAAAGTGTTCACTGGCTCCTCAGAGAAGGTGCTCTGTGATGGCCTTTCTGGATGCTTCACACCTCATCCAGCCAGAGTCCCCAACACCCGGAGAACAATGGGCTGGACTTCCCAGCTAGGTACATTGGGCGCCTGGAGGGTTTCCTTGTGTCTTTCATTTTGGGATGGGGTGGGGTGGGGTGGGGTTCCATTCCCCTGTCCCCTCAGCCTACGTGGTACCCCCAACCATGCCTGGTTCTAACTCTGGCTCAAGGTCATCTCCCTCACTGCCTGCTCTACACCCACCCTGAGGGCTGGTGCCCAGACCAGGTTCCCAGAGGAGTCTGACGAGGAAGTTTTCATTCCACGATGTGCAGCTAAGACTCTGAGCTGGCTGCTGCCCAAGGTCAACCATGCGTTGCCCACTGGCCCAGCCCCTGCTGACCCACCTTTGGGGCTTGGCCGAGCTCTGAGGAATCCCAGGCATGAGGATGTGTGTGTCCCAGGCCTGAGGAGGCCAGGGGGTCAGCTGGAGCCATCAGTGAGGTGAGCCCTGCCCTCCGGAGTGCTCAGTTGTTCAGCAGGGGGCCAACAGCAGGCTCTGACACCCCCAAAACTGCAAAGGAGAGATTTATTCTCATCTTCGGACAGTGAGTGTTTTCTTCCCTCTTCCTTCCTTCCCTTTCTTCCTCCTCTTCCTCAACTCGGAAATGTTCGTAGTCGAGAGGGCAGCAGGGGATTGGCTGGTGACCTGTCCCTGACTGTGGGGAAGCACCCATGTCCTCAGATCCAACCAGACAGAGACACCCTGGGGGGCTGTGCCTGAGCAGAGTATCTGAGGACTTGGACCACTGCTAACCCACTGAGCTTTTATTGGAACCAGGGGAAATAACTTTTCTTTTCTTCTCCCTGTCCCCCTCCCCCAGTAGAGTGCCGTGGAGTCACAGCTCACAGCAATGTCCAACTCTTGGGCTTAAGTGATTCTCTTGCCTCAGCCTCCCAAGTAGCTGGACTATAGGCACCAGCCATAACGCCCAGATATTTTTTTTTTTTTGGTTGCAGTTGTCATTGTTGTTTAGCAGGCCCAGGTCAGCTCCAACCCACCAGGTTTGGTGTATATGGCCAGTGATAGACAGCGGGTAGGGGGGTTATTCTCTCTGGGGCTCCCTTTTGCCCTCCCTAGTCCGAATCAAAGTTGGAAAAGCAACTTTTCTTGAGTGCTACTCTGTAGACTTCTTTAGGTGTGCAGTGGCCTCTGATGTCAATAAGCCCGAGGGAGGCAGAATCACCCCCATTTTACAGATGAGAAAACTGAGCCTCAGAAGACAAGAAAGGGGCACAGTTACTGGGCACGTACGGTGTCAGATATTGTCTTTGACTGCTTTTAGATAATAAGAGTTAGGATTGCAAATCTGGTCTGCCTGATTCCAAAGTTGATGTTCTTTCCACTCAATTGCAATATTCTTTAAAAATTATTTATTGCATTGGACATTTTTTCTAATTATGAAGGAAACAAAAGTTCTTTGTTAAGAACCAAGAAACAGAGGTAAGTATAAGGAAGACAATTTCCTCATAAGTCTATCATACAGCGAATAAAAAAGGAAGAAAATAAATATATTCTTGGAAGGGTGCTTCTCCCCGCCTACACTTCCTTTCAGCTAATCACTGCCAGGAAACTTCAACGTACAAGGCTGTGGTAGTTTTTATAGGCCTGCTTCAACTGACCTGGGGTTTACACCTCTGGGAAGTGAGGGAGGTGACTGATGGTCTTAGATTTGGGTGTTGTCTGGTGTGAGGACAAGGAAGTGCTCAGGCCCAGTTTTGTGGATTTCCCCACCTGGCAGGGCCAGGGCTGGACTCTGCTCCAGGCATTGAGAAAGAGCTGTCTGAGGCAGCAGTGCCGGGAGTAGCCATGCTATGGTCAGCTGCCCAGGCTGGTCCCAGGAGGGAGGCCACGGCAGGCTGGTCCCCCAGGGGCACGCTCAGATGCTCGTTTGTCGTTTGTGTGTTCTTTGTTTCAGTGCCCGCAGGTTGGTCCACCCCCTCTTGATGAGGGCTGCCCCTTTTGTAGGGCCACACACAACCCACTTTCCTGAGGATATCTGAGGCACATGCTAACCCCTGCCAGCAGCACACTGGGGCACGTGGGTCTGTCATTTTCCCAGGGCAAGAGTGCCACAGGTAGGGAAGTATAAAGCTTGGGACATTGCCAGCTCCCCAACTGACTGCAGCAGTGCGTCAGAGTCCATGTCCTGGAAAAGCAGCGTTGAGAACGCTCCCTCCCAGCTCTCCTTCACTTTCATCCTGCTCCCTCTTTTGCCTCTCTGGAGTTACAGAACTACCCAGAGACAGTGGCTGTGGTGTGTCCCAACACCCTGTCAGTGAGGAGTGGCCTTCCCTGAGTGTCCAGGTTACCACCCACACAGCACAGGTGAGCCAAGTCACAGAAGGGAGACCTTATAGGTCAAAGTGATCCTTGGAGAGTGTTTACAGAAGAGGCAGAAAGCTGAGGCTCGGAGTGAGAAGTAAGTTTGCTTCGAGTTAATTCATAGCAGAGCTGGCACCAGAACAATGCTTTCCTCCTCTCTGTCCTGTATTTTTTCTATCATTCATTCAACAGAAATTTATTCGTTCAACAAACATTTGTTGAATTCCTCAGTCAGTGCTGGGCATATACAAAGAATTAGCCATCACTTGACCCTTAAGTAGGCTGGACTGGGCCGGGCGGTAGAGACTATAGTCACCTATAATAGGCAAAGAGCAGGTGTCAAGGTCCCACTTGTGTGACTTTGGGCAATGTACTCACCCTCTCTGTACTTCAGTTTTCTCATCTATAAAATAAAAATGATAACCTGCCTCTTTTTTTTTTTTAGAGATAGAGTCTTATTGCCCTCAGTAGAGTGCTGTGATGTCAGAGCTCACGGCAACCTCCAAATCCTGGGCTTAGGCGATTCTCTTGCCTCAGCCTCCCGAGTAGCTGGGACTACAGGTGACTGCCACAATGCCTGGCTATTTTTTGTTGCAGTTTGGCCGGGGTCGGGTTTGAACCCACCAACCTCAGTATAGGGGGCTGGCGCCCTACCCACTGAGCCACAGGTGCCACCCAATAATCTGCCTCTTAGGGTTACTATGAAAACTGGGTCACTACATGTGAAGAACCCGGAATGATGCCTTGTACATAGTAGGCACTTAATAAATGTCAGCTGTAATAATAATGCAGTAGGGCTTGGGGAACACACAGGGAAGAGAAACTAACTGTGGCTGGGGTTGCCAAGAAGAACTTCATAGAGTAGGGACATTTAATCTGGGGCTTAAAGAATGGCTAGGAGTTTGCCATGCAAAGAAGAGCATGCTAGGCAAAGTAAGAGTAAGAGCAAGGCTATGGAGGCCTGAGAAAGTATCAAAATGAATCCCAAGTGGGTACAGTGATTGCCAGGGGTCAGGTTCCCTGGATACATGTGAGTGGGAGAAAGACAAGAACCACTAGCTGGAGCCCAGGGTTTGTGGCATGAATGGGGAGAAGAAGGGAGGAGCTGCAGAGGGTCTAGGTAGCAAATGCCATATGGACGGGTTTGAATTTCATTCTCTGGGCCAACGGCAAGATTCTGAGCAGGGCAGTGACCTGTTCTGTGATGCTTTTGAGAAAGAACATCCTCTTGGCAGTTTTGGAGAATGAAGAGAGAGGCAGGGGCTAAGGAATTATGTGGAGACAATGCCGAAGGATAGTGTCCATCTGAATAAGGGATAGTGAGGACTGAGGCAGGGCTGAGGCTAAGGGGCAGCAGGACGGGAGGACTTGGAAAGTAACTGGCAAAACTGGGTGACCATCTGGGTTTGCGGATAATGATCAGGTTCCTGGAGGGAGTGATATATAACCAGCTGGGGGACCTTGTTTCTTAACCTCTCTGAGCCTCAAGTTTCCTCATCTGTAAAATGGAGGTAGCAAAAGGAGCACCTGTCTTACTGAGTTGTGAAAAGTAAACTAGTTAAGAGAGAGCAAGTGCTGAGGGTGTTCCTGGTACAAAGTAAGTGCTAGCAAGCAGCAGCTGTTGCTAAGAGTAGCCGTTGGGGGATGGGAAAGAGAGGGCTGAGCTGTGCCACTGTCTAATGGGTGCGTACATGCCAAGTCTCCCTGACACTTTTGCTTTTGATGTTCTTGTCTTTTGTTTGCTTCATTTTAACTTTTGTAGAAAATTTGCCATGTTAACCATTTTAAAGTATACAATTCATGGGCAGCTCCTATGGCTCAATGGGTAGGGCGCCAGCCCCATATACTGAGGGTGGCAGGTTCGAACCCAGCACTGGCCAGCTAAAACAGCAGTGACAACTACAACAAAAAATAGCCAGGCATTGTGGCAGGCACCTGTAGTCCCAGCTATCCGGAAGGCTGAGGTAAGAGAATTGCCTAAGCCCAAGAGTTGGAGGTTGCTGTGAGCTGTGATGCCACTGCACTCTACCGAGGGTGACAAAGTGAGACTGTCTCTAAATAAGTAAATAAATGAAGTCTACAATTCAGTGGCATTAAGTACACAACTTCTTTTCTTTTTAATTAGTACTAATGTGTGGGAAAGTTGCAGGAAGGGTACAAAAAACTCCCTATAGGGCCGGGTGTGGTGGCTCACGCCTATAATTCTAGCACTCTGGGAGGCCGAGGCAGGTGTATTGCCTGAGCTCAGGAGTTCAAGACCAGCCTGTGCAAGAGTGAGACCCCATCTCTAAAAACAATAGCCAGGCATTATGGCGGGCACCTGTAGTCCCAGCTACTCAGGAGGCTCAAGCAAGAGGATCTCTTGAGACTAAGCATTTGAGGTTGCTGTGAGCTATGATGATGCCATGGCACTCTACCCAGGGTGACAAAAAAAAAAAAAAAAAAAAAAGAACCTCTCTAGTCTTCTCCACGTTCACCACATTTCACTACATTTGCTTTATTTGCTCCTTCCTTCCCTGTACATATATATAAATATAGTTTCTTCCTGAACCATTAAAGGCTAAGTTGAGACATTGTGTTTCTTTATTCCCAAATATTTCACTGTGTCTTATCTAGGAACAGAGACATTCTCTGTGCAGTTCTCAAATTCAGTAATTTAATACTGATACAAAGCTATTACCTAATGCACCATTTATATTCACTTGCTGCCAACTGCCCCAACCAATCACGTCCATGCTTCATGGCACACTCCCAACCTCAATTCCAGGACCCAGTCCAGGATTGTGCATAACCTATTTTTTTTTTTTTTTGAGACAGAGTTTTACTTTGTCGCCCTTGGTAGAGTGCCCTGGTGTCATAGCTCACAGCAACTTCAAACTCTTGGGTTCAAGTGATTCTCTTGCCTCAGCTCCCAAGCAGCTGGGACTGCAGTCACCCGCCACAATGCCCGGCTATTTGAGAGACGAGGTCTTGCTCTTGCTCAGGCTGGTCTTGAATTCTTGAGCTCAGGTCCACCTGCCATGGCCTCTCAGAGTACTAGGGTTACAGGCTTGAGCCACCTCATTTGGTCTCTGCAAAGCATTTAAGTGTCAACGCCAAGCCCTCTTCCTAAGAAGGCTTGTCCCCAGTTCTCCGAGGCTAAAGGAGACAGGTTAGGAAACCAGCCTTCATGGAGATTGATACTGTCCACACCTGTGCATTTGCACGCTGAACTATGTCACCTTTCAGGCAGTGCACTTGATGCCAGCTGCCTGAGTCCCTGTAGTGAGCCAGGGGAGCGATTTATCTTGAGTCCATGTTTTTCTGGGACTAAGATCAACATGAGTTTGCATCTGCCTTCCCTAAATACACACCTGAGTGCACCACATGAGCCCATGTGTGTGCAAGTGGGGAAGGAACAGGGCCAGACAGGGGTTCAGAGATGCAGGGAGACTATGTTTAGTTCAATACTGGGAGCTCCCAAAGGGACGAGGCTGGGGTCAGACAGTGATGTGTCACAGCACTGCAAACCTTGTGGGGTGGCAGTGGGTGTCCGTGAGCCAGAACTCAGCCTGAGCTGCCATTGCAAGCTGCTCAGGAGATGGGCTTCCATCCTCTGGTGTTAAGGGTCTAATGTATGCTGAGAGTGCTTCAGGATCAAAGGGCCGGGAGAGTATTATTACCTCCAGCCCATGAAGTCCATCTATCCTCCTGCCACACAGATCATTAAGCACTCAGGGTAACCCAGAAGGTGCTACTGGGATTCCACGATTTTTTCGCCCTTGTAGGGGACAAGTTTGGAAGATATCCTTCACTTACATGGGTTTCCTGGATTAGGGATATCATCTCATCTGATCCTCATAATAGCCTTGCAAAGTAGGAAATATTACCTCAATTTTATAAGTGAAGAAAATGGGTCTTGATGTCAAAATGTAAGGTGAAAGGCCTCAGTTTGCACCCTGACTCTGCAGGGATTTGAAATGGTGTAGACAAAGCTTTTAGTATAGGGCTGGCACACAGTAGGAGCACAGGTGATAACCTCCCTGTCCCCATACTGCATCTCTACTGCTCATCCAAGGTCACACTCCTGGCAAAACTGAGCATGACTGGAAGACTTTTTATGCCAAGTCCACAAGCCTTTCTACTTTCCCACAATGTTGAAAATAGTAATCAGTGATCTTAATCCTAACTTTTTTTTTTTTTTTTTTTTTTTGTCGAGACAGTGTTTCACTTTATCGCCCTTGGTAGAGTGCCATGGCATCATAGCTCACAGCAACTAACAACTCCTGAGCTTAGGCGATTCTCTTGCCTCAGCCTCCCGAGTAGCTGGGACTACAGGCGCCCACCATGACGCCTGGCTATTTTTTTGTTGCAGTTCGGCCAGGGCCGGGTTTGAATCTGTCACCTTTGGTATATGGGGCCAGAGCCCTACTCACTGAGCCACAGGCACCACCCATTAATCCTCACTTTTTTTTTTTGTAGAGGCAGAGTCTCACTTTATCGTCCTCAGTGGAGTGCCGTGGCGTCACACAGCTCACAGCAACCTCCAACTCCTGGGCTTAGGCGATTCTCTTGCCTCAGCCTCCCATGTAGCTGGGACTACAGGCGCCTGCCACAACACCCGGCTATTTTTCTGTTTTGCAGTTTGGCTGAGGCTGGGTTTGAACCCGTCACCTTCGGTATATGGGGCCGGCGCACTACTCCATGAGCCACAGGCACACCCTAATCCTCACTTTTGAAGGCTTGGCCTTCATCTCATCAAAATCAGAGTGTATGTACTTGATGGAGGTTATTAGACAATCAGGGATCTCTGCGTGTGCATCTCAGGATGTCTTGAGAGACACACCTCTGATGGCTAGGCCCCTGTCCCTTCTCTTGGTTCAGAATTACTGGATTTAGGCCATGTGTGTGGCTTATGCCCGTAATCACAGCACTCTGGGAGGCCAAGGTGGGTGGATCGCTTGAGTTTAGGAGTTCAAGACCAGCCTGAGCAAGAGTGAGACCCTGTCTCTAAAAAATAGCCAAGTGTTGTGGCAGGTGCCTGTAGTCCCAGTTACTTGGGAGACTGAGACAAGAGAATCACTTGAGTCCAAGACTTTGAGGTTGCTGTGAGCTATGATGCCATGGCACTTTACTGGGGGCAAGAAAGTGAGACTGTCTCAAAAGCAAACAAAAGAAAAAAAGACAACAGAATTACCAGGTTTGGGAAGTTTATTTTATTTTATTATTTTAATTTTTGCAGTTTTTAGCCAGGGCCGGGTTTGAACCTGCCACCTCTGGTATCTGGGGCCAGTGCCCTACTCCTTGAGCCACAGGTGCCACCCCGGTTTGGGAAGTTTAAAGGACAGGTATGCGGTTGGCCATGAGAATCAAGTAGAGGCAGAAGAAAAGACTAGTTGATGACTAAAGGCCATTCTAGCTTCAGAATTCTTTAAGAACTGGATAAGTTGTTTACTGTCTCCAAATGACCAGAGTAATTTTCAGTTGGCCGTTGGTAACCCAGAGTCTCATGCATATTTCTAAAACAACTACTTTGAATGCCCTTTCTTATATATTAAGCCATTAAGTCCAGAGAGTTAGCACTATCAGCCCATCAGTGAGTAACAGGGCTTACTATGTGTCCAGCTTTGGGGGTTGCCATGGTCCCTGGGTTCTAAAGAGCTCCCATATCTCATTGGAGGAGTAAGATACAAACAAGAGCCCCCCCTTGGTGGGGCTTGACTGTAGGTTGCTCTGGGGAACAGCACATCAGTGTGGGCTGATGTAGGCAGGGATGGCTCCTTAGTAATAACAGCAGTGGCTGACATTTACTAGGCTTTTACTACATGCCAGGAGCTGTCAAAAGATATAATATCCCTAAGTGCTTTCTGTGTATTGCATCATTTAGTCCTCAAAATTTCCCTAAAATAGATTCTATTTTTATCACCATTTCACAGATGGGGAAACTGAGACACAGGGAGCATAAGTAACATGCACAATCACACAGCTAGTAGATTGCAGAGGTGAAACCCAAATCCAGGCAGGTTGGACTCAAAAGTCAATGCTCTATTCCCTCCTCCTGTACCATCCCCCTAGAGGCACTGAGCTAAACCTCGAAGGCTGAGAGATTTTAGGGAGATGAAATACTAGTGGGCGGGGAGCTCCACAGACTCGAGTTTGGTCGTACTGATTGTGCCAAACGTTTCTGAGCCTCAGTTTCCTCATCTGGTAAATGAGGGCAGCATCTTCTTCCTTGAGTGGAATGACTGAGGTAATGTGTTTACAGCACAGTTTGATGAGTATTATTAGAAAGGGAGAGTGGGCAGGAGAGGTGCAGCCACAACACCCCAGAGCAGGGAGGAACATGGACTGTGTGTGAAGGGTGAAAGCGTGCACAGAGGGAGTGGGTCACACTAGATGCAGAAGGGCATAACAGGCGGAGTGGCAAATAAAAGCTGGTAGTGAAGCATGGGGCCAGGTCATTGAGGACCTTGAAACTATCATGATGTGCTCAACAGCTCTTCAACATGACAGGTGTGTGGACTTTGTTGCCATATGGAAATGTGTTTGTAAAAAAAACATAGAATGCAAAAGGGTATGTACAACTGGCAGCTGTGTAAACACGTTGGGGACTGTTAAGCTTAGAGATCAGAAGGGCGTCTGTAGTACTATAAATATTCAAGTTCATCATTTTTTATTAATTTTTCCTTAAATACCTAGTGAAAAGTAAGTATAAACAGGATTGGCTTTTAACTTGTGGACATCCATGAGGAGTCAATGTGTCACTGTAGATTCTTTTTTTGTTTGTTTTTAACTTATGCCTTTAATTTTAATTTTTTTTTTTTTTTTTGAGACAGAGCCTCACTCTGTCCTCCTGGGTAGAGTGCTGTGGCATCATAGCTCACAGAACTTCAAATTCTTGGGCTCAAGCAATCCTATTGCCCAGCGAGTTTTTCTATTTTTAATAGAGCCGAGGTCTCAGTCTTGCTCAGGCTGGGGTTGAACTCCTGAGCTCAAGCAGTCCACCACCTTGGCATCCCGGAGTGCTAGATTACAGGTGTGAGCCACTGTGCCTGGCTGGTTTTGTTTTTTTTAATTGAGACATAATCCATATACTGTCAGTCCCTATTATTTGCAGATTCTGTATCTGCCAATTTGCCTAATGATTAAAATTCATTTGTTACCGGGCAGTGCCTGTGGCTCAGTGAGTAGGGCGCTGGTCCCATATACCGAGGGTGGAGGGTTCAAACCCGGCCCCAGCCTAACTGCAAAACAGAAAAATAGCCGGGCGTTGTGGCCTGTGCCTGTGGACCCAGCTACTCGGGAGGCTGAGGCAAGAGAATCGCCTAAGCCCAGGAGATGGAGGTTGCTGTGAGCTGTGTGACGCCACTGCACTCTACTGAGGGTGATAAAGTGAGACTGTCTCTACAAAAAAAAAAAAAAAAGTTCATTTGTTACCCCTTAGAGCAGTGAAAATTTTGACTTGCCTGATGTATATGTTCCCAGCTGAACAAGGGGATGATGTTTTTCTTGTTTTAGCTATAGAACATAAACGAGTGTCTCTTTCTGTTTAATGCCACGTTTTTCCTGTTTCTTTTTACTTTTTCTTGGTGATTTCATTGTTTAAAAGGCCCCAAGCATAGTGCGGAAGTGCTCTCTAGTGTGCCTACGTCCGAGAGGCTGTGATGTGGCTGACAGACGAAATGCATGTTTGGCCTTAGTTATAGTGCTGTTAACCATGAGTTCAAGGCTAATAAATCAACAACACATGTTAAAGTGTCTTTGCTTTAAGGCTGAGGGCTGCCATTTTGTCGGTTTTGTTTTTGTTTTTGACTACTATACCCTAGTTCACACACACAAGTCAAGATTATGTATTGATCAGTTGACAAAAATGTTGTGACCAGGGCGGCGCCTGTGGCTCAGTGAGTATGGCACCGGCCCTCATATACCAAGGGTGGCGGGTTCAAACCCGGCCCAGGCCAAACCGCAACAGAAAAGTAGCCGGGCATTGTGGCGGGCGCCTGTACTCCCCGGTACTTGGGAGGCTGAGGCGAGAGAATCGCCTAAGCCCAGGAGCTGGAGGTTGCTGTGAATGAAGCCACAGCACTCTACCAAGGGTGACAAAGTGAGACTCTGTCTCTAAAAAAAAAAAAAAAAGCAATGTTGTGACCAAAGGCTCTCAGGAACCTAACCCTGTCGTTTCCCCTAGGAGCATTAGGTTAGTATTCACTAACACGGTGTTTGCTGGAACTTTACAGAACAAAACTATCACAAATAGTGAGAATTAACTGTACCAAAAGATTCACCTTTTAAAATTCACCCCCCCGCCTTTTTTTTTTTTTTTTGTAGAGACAGAGTCTCACTTTATCGCCCTTGGTAGAGTGCCGTGGCGTCACACAGCTCACAGCAACCTCCAGCTCCTGGGCTTAGGCGATTCTCTTGCCTCAGCCTCCCGAGTAGCTGGGACCACAGGCGCCAGCCACAATGCCCGGCTATACCCTTTTATATTTTAGTATACTCACAAGGTTGTGCAACCATCACTGGACATTTTCAAGCAGTAAAATGGTCTCACAAAACAGCAATTTAAGAATTATCCGTCTTTCCCTGTCCCCTGATCTCTCTCTGGTCCTTTTCAGAATGCCCAGGAAAACCATGGACTGGCTGTCCCTACCCCCTCTGTCCCAGAAGACTTCGCAGACAAAGAAGTGACAGGTAAGAGAACCTTCAGCTTAGGGCTTTTCCATCTTTCTTTCTTTCCTTCTTGGGCCTTGGCTTCAAAAGCCAAGCAGACGGCCATATCCACCTTTGGACACAGCCAAAGTCTCCAGGCCACTTGGTTACTGACTGCAATGGATAGGAGCAGAGGGTCTGGTAAATGAAGAGAGCCAGGGCCCACTTCTGCTGGGAGAAGGATGGTGAAGGGACAAGGCTAGAGCAGGAACAAGGGCATCATGAAGTGAAAAAACTCCGAAGTCAGAACGACCTAGCTTTGCATCCCAGCTCCCCACCAATTAGCTCTGACCCTTGGGCAAGACGCTCCACCCCTCCTACCTCTGTATCTTCCAATAGACAATGGGAACAACAGTTCCAGTCTGGAGGAATAAGCCAATTATGTCACTTTATGTCACATCTCTGCTCAAACCCACCAATGACTTCCCACATGGCTCAAAGAAAAGGCTCTTGCAAGGACTGCCCCCATGGTCTCCCTTCCTTCCCTTCCGCACTGCCCCAGTTGCACAGGTCTGCCGCTCCTCAAATACCTCAGGCACGTTTCCGCCTTGGGGTTTTTGCACTACAGCCCTGGTCCCCTCAGCCTAAAATGCTCCTCCACTAGACATCTGTGTGGCTCTCTCCCTCATTCCTTCCCTCTTTGCTCAAATGTCACCTTCTCAGTGAGGCCTCTCTGACCACTCTATTTAAATTGTGCCCTCAGATCCCCTCCCCTGTTGGTTCACTCATCATCTAACGTGGTAATAATTTGTTACACTCATTTGTCTATCTCATTGTTCTGTCAAAGCATAAACTCCGGGAGGGCTGGCATTTTGTCTGTTTTTGTTTTGTTTTTGACTACTGTACCCCAGCTCCTAACTCAGTCCCTGACACTGGTGGTTAATGAATGGCACTTTTCTCGTTCCCCACTCTTGGTCCCTTCTTTTGAGGTCAGATAGCTGAGAGGAGCTCTGCAGAGCTACACAGTCCCTAGGTTTGCTACACTGTATGTTGGGGGCCGAGAGGGGAAGAGTAAAGGATGGGTGTCCCTAAAGAGGAAGCAGACTGCGGGAAAGGGGCTGGAATTGGGTCCAAGAATGGAGGGATGTGAGCTGCTGGGGCTGGGGACGCTCAGCATCTCGTCAATGTCCAGACTGGCCAGGTCATCTTCCTCCTGCACATTCCCGTTCCATCCCATACTCTAGATTCTGCTCCAGAAGTTCTCTGTGAGGTAGAAACCTGGCTTCTTAGTAGTTTCAGGGACTTCAGAAAGTAGAAGTTGTGCAGAGGGCTCCCTGTTACAGGTCTTGCACCAACCCTGCTCCCATGACTTACTGTCTCTCCTCCACTTTCTCTATCTGTCCCATACAGCCTGAAAGGCTAAGGATAGACGGTGGCAAAGTGGTTACAATCCATTCAGTGCCTACTATGTCCCCAGTGCTATGATAAGCTCTTTACCTGTATTTACATGAATTCTCTCCTTTAACTCTTTATGAGCACTGACATTATATCCTTTTGATAGATGATGAAACTGAGGCTCAGCAAGGGTAATTAGTGTGTACGAGGTCACACGTCTAGTATGGTAGAGATAGGATTTGAACCCTGGCCTTTCTGGCTTTATCAAGGTCAAGGACCAAGCAAGAAACAGATTGTATACTCAAAGGGGATAACTGAAGGGAGTTTCATAAAGGGACAGTATACAAGAGTATCAGCATGGTTAGGGAACCAAAGTGGATGGTGATGCCCAGAGACTGACAACAATGGGAGTTGCTACTCCGCCAAGTCATGGGAAGGGGCTACCCTACAGGAAGTGTGGTCTGTGGTGGAGGAAAAACAGCTGCTGCCACTCTGTGACACAACCAGCAGGCAGCCGGGGCACCAGCCTCCAGCCTCTCTAGTCCTCCCCACTCCTCCAGTCAAGGACAAGGGAGTCCAGGCACTGGGCACGGCAAGGTGGAGGGTGATTCTGGGAGAGTCAGAATGGAGAATGTTCAGTACATGCTCCAAAGACTATGCCAGCAACAGGCAGGGGTCCTTTTCTAGAATGAAGGGGGCCACTCCCAGGACAGTTCAGGAGATCAGAGACACAACTGCTCCCTCACTTGGTGTTCAGGAAAAAATGAGCCAATTATTCTCTTAGGGGCCTACAGAGACTGGCAAGGCTGGTTTGCCTCAGCCCCTCCTCATTGTTGCTTCCCCTTTCTTTCAGGTACTAGCTCCCTAGTCAATGGCAACCTCCGATTGTACAGCTCTGTAGGGGACCTAAGGCCTGGGCACTATGGCCAAGATCCACTCATCCCCCCACCTCCCCCAGGCCCAGCCCCAGGGCCCCCCCAGGACACTTCACAACTTCCAGGGGAGTCTTCACCACCACCTCCACCTTCCACAGCTCCCCCGCCACCTCCCCTGCTGCTGGAACCGCCGCCCCCACCTAGCGTGGCCCCACCTCCACCCCCAGTATCTGGGGCCCTATCCCCACCATCTACATCCTCTCCATCCACACCCTCGCCTCCTGATTTCATTCCACCTGCCCCACCCTCAGTCTTTCTAGCCCCCCCACCGCCCTCTTTGCCAGCCCCAACACCCCCAGTGTCTCCTCATACACTGGAGACTCGTCTCATTCCCTCTGGGGGTGTCACCAAATGGAAATCAGAGATAGTACTGAATGGCAGGCAGCCAGAGGGCCCCAGGACTGGCTCCTCCAGGAGCCCTGCTGAGCCAAAGGGGAGCACCCTGGGACCTAACCCAGAGCCCCACCTCACCTTCCCCCGTTCATTCAAAGTGCCTCCCCCAACCCCAGTCAGGACTTCATCCATCCCAATTCAGGAAGCACAAGGGTCTCCCCCAGAGGAAGAAGGGGCCATCAAGAAGGCTCCCAGCCGGCTCCCACTACCTCCCAGCTTCCAAATCCGCCCTGCATCTCAGGTCTATCCGGAAAGGGACCCTGAGCCAGAATGCCCTAGGAAACCCAGGGCTGTGGCACCAGCCAGCCCCTTGCTTGGCCAGTCCCTGTCCCAGACAAATGAACAATCTGGGACTCCACCTCCAGCCCCTCCCCCTGCACCTCCCCTCCCTCCACCTGCACCCCCCCTGCCTCCCCCAGCACCTCCCCTTCCTCCCCCAGCACCTTCCCTTTTTCCAGCTGCCCCTCCTTTACCTTCTGTTGAGAAGGCGCCTCCTCCCCCTACTGGAGTTAACAAAAGCCCCAAATCCAGTTCTCCTGCTCTCAAACCCAAACCCAAGCCCCCTACCCCAGAGGACACAGCCTCTTCGGCACCCATGGACTGGCGGGACCCTAGCCAGATGGAAAAGCTACGGAGCGAGTTGGCAGCCTATCTCTGCGGCTCCAGGAGAGAGGACCGACTCCTCAATCACAGGCCAGGCCCAACGGTGGCCTCTCAGGGCAAGGAGGGCAGGAAACGCCCCAACCAGCCAGAGAAGGAGGTTCCCCCCAGCCTGCCAGAGAAAGAGATCCCACCAAGTGTTCCTGACAAGGGTCTTTGCAGCAGTGGCCCACCAGAGAGGGAGGCAGTCCCTAGCCTGACCCTGCCCCCTGTGGACTACATCCCCCAAGACTGCCCAGCTCCCAGTGTCCGGCAGATCCGAAATGAGCTAGAGGCCCGGCTTTCCTCATCAGCAGACAAGGAAGCCAAGCCCAGCATAGGGTCTCTACCTCCCAAACCTCGGCTAGAAGGGGGAAGAATCTTTGAAAACAGGGCTGATAATGGCAGACTCTCCAAGCCTGTGGCCAAGAATTCACCACTTCTATCCACCACACCTCTGCCAACCACACCACTCCAGTCTAAGGCCACACTGGGGCCAGCAACACCACCCAAGGCCACGCATGGGACAGTCACGCCACCCAAGGCCATGCCTGGGCCAGCTATGCTTGGACCAGCCACACCACCCAAGGCCACACCTGGGCCTGTGGTACCATCTACAGCCACAACTCTGCTCACTACATCATCCCTTCTGAAGACAGAGAAGGATCTAGTCCCAGCTGAGCAGGGGGAAAAACCAGAATCTCAAGACATTCCCATTCCCTCCCAGCCAAGGGCAGAAGAGGCCTCGTCAAAAGCCACTAGGCTGCCCACAGGAGTAGCTCTCTCATCTCCAGCCTTCCCACCAAAGACTTCCCCTGGCCAGGGAGAGGCGCCATTTCTCTACAAGTCCCATCGCAGCCAAAACAACCCCAGCAAAGAGGTTGCTGTGGTGACGCCCACCCTGTCTAGAGGAGAGTCTGCAGGGCTGGAGGAGCCTGTGAAGGTGAAGGAGTCCCAGGGACTGCCAGCCAAACCCTGTGCCTCAGCCCAGCCTGCTGATGAACTCCTTAGGCATCCTGTAACCGGGGAGGCAGTGGAGCCGGGCTCCCCGATGGCCCTGCTCCTGGCAGCCAGGCAGAGGGCGCAGAAGGGGAGGCCTGGAGCACCTGCCCTGGGTCGATCCTCCCTGCCAGGGAGTCTCCGTGGCTATAGCCGCCCACCCGAGGCTGGCTCTGACAGCATCTTCTACAGTGAGGGCCGGCCCAACTCCTTCACTGTGGTCCCCAAGGAACCTGAGAAGGACTCCCAGCTGACCTCATCAGCGCAGCCCACAGTACTCAGCCAGAGGAAGCCCCAGACCCGTAGAGACCTGGAGGGCACAGAACCAAGCCCCAGGCATAAGTGGACAAAGGCAGAACCCCAGGCCCCCGTGGCTTGGGAAAGACCAGCTCCCTCCAACGTCCCACAGGGCCGCCAGCTGCCCAAGTCCTTCTCCTCCCCACCGTCCCCTTCGTACAAGAGAGAGCAAGAGGAGGAGGAAGAGTTCAGCTTTGAGGTCATCCCGCCGCCGCCGGAGTTCAGCAATGACCCCGGGCCCCAGGCCCCAGCCCTACAGTATCTGGGCCGCCGCTACTCCCCTCCCCGACACAACTTCTCAGACTTGGGATTCCCCCTGAACTCGGGCCCTGTGGAGCCCTCGACTCGCGACTTCTCGCGCTTCCACGCGGGTGCGCGCTACACTGGGACCGGGGCCGGGGCCGGGGCCGGAGGCCTGGAGCGCTTCTCAGCCGGGGGTCGTTCGCTCATCAAGAAGCGCCTGTACGTCGGGGAGCCCCTCCGCAGCCCCGGTCCGCCACGCGGAGGCACTGGCCGCAGCCTGAGCTCCCCCAACTGCTTTGGGCCGCAGCCTGGGGGGCCCTTCGGAGCGCCGGGAGGCCCCGAGATGCGGCGCGTCAACTCCGCCAGCCGCGCGCCCCCCGGCGGCCTGCACGCGCGGAGACTGTCCCTGGAGGGCGCCGCCCGAGGCGCCGGGGACGCCAAGCACAAAGCGCCAGCGGGCGCGGACTACGGCTTCGCCCCTGCTGTGGGCAGGTGAGCTGCGGCCGGGTTGTTTGCCCCGGGGGTGGGAAGCCAGGCAGGAGCCAGCCGGACGGTGGCCGTCTGTCTGCACCTGGTTTTCTTCCCGGGCTTGCAGAGAGAGGCAGGCAGGGCCTCTTGCCTGGAGAGGGCGCTGTAGGCGGTGCCTGTACCCGCTCCCTCACTTCCCAGTTCCCCCACCCGAGCTCCTAGGTCCCGGGTGGGAAGGGAGGTGAGCCGGACTTGGTGGTGGATTTCTCAACACCACACACGGGTTCAGGCCCAGGCTGGGAGTGAGAGTTCTGAGTGAAAAGGTATTAGGCGTGTTCTCTTTTGCCAGCAGGACCCAGGCCAGAAGGGGAGCCCTGTGTCTGTCTGGCAGACGGGTCCCTCCCTGGGATTTATAAGCTCGGGGTTTGTGGCGGCAGATACAACAGGGCTGAGCCACATCGTTTCCGCCTGCACGGGACCGACGGGAGTTGGTTAACCAGCGGCGGATATTAAACTCACCTCTCTTGCTCTCCCCCAGGTCTTCCCACAGCACCCCCCACTACGGAAGCCCCATCAACACGTTTACTGTGAGGCCTGGGACCCGCCATCCCATCTCCTATGCCTACTCGGGGGCCCATCGGAAAGCCACCTCCTGAATCCGGGGTTCTCTCAGCTCTGCTCCAAGGGGGTGGATCTGGGCACTTGCTTTTGGGGGTGGTGGGAGGGACACAGCAGGTGTTAGGCAGCTTGCTTCCGATGGACGACAATGGATGTGGAGGAAGTTTTTTTCCCGCCTCAGACAGATGGACAATGAATGAGAAATAGCAAGTGACCTGTACAGACACGGTGGGCTTCTGTTTCCCAAAGCGCTGGTGTAGCTGTAGACCGTTTACACATATGGGGGATGGGAGGGGAAGGAGGGAAGACAGGTGGAACCTTTAAGGGCCTGGGCTCTGAGTTTCTGATATCTAGTACTATCTGCTTTAACAAGACTTATTTAAAGCAGTTTTACAAGTAAATCCTACTGAGCAGGTTCTAAAAACAAGAGGTGGGGCACTGACTCCATCAGGCTCTCATAGGGGGCCAAGGCCCAGCCCCAGCCAGGTGGGGGTGGAGGGCACTACAGGTAGATCTCTTTAGCTTCCATGGTTGCCACCCCAAGACGTGATACCTGAGGTTCCTAGCCACATTGAGGTGGGACCAGGAATGTACATGTACAACATGTGGAGAAAGCACTGGAACAGAAGCCCTTTCCTTGACCAAGGGCAGAAGTAAGAGGATTGATGGTTCATTTTTTTCCTTAGCCCTGACCCTTAGCTACAGGCAGACCTAGAGAGAGGAGATTTGGCAAGTTTGGGATGGGAGACTGAGGATTTAGGCTTACTGCACTATTCAGACCCATGCAGCCCTGATTTGGGGATTGGGCCCCAGGAGCTATGAGATCTGGGGCTTGACATCAGAGACCTTGTGTGGCCAGATCTTATATGAGATTTGTCAGGGCATTGTTCCTAACCCTGATACCAGTCACCAATATTATTAAGGGTAGCCAGGATGGAAGACATTGGAGAGTGAGAGGTAGCAGAGATGGGAATAGAGTTCTGCGAAGAATTTGCTGCCAATTAGGAATGTGTTTTGGAAAGTCAAGAGAGAAGTAGGGCTGGGCCAGTTCAGAGTAGGGGAGACCTATCAGCAGAGATGGGAATAGAGTTCTGAGAAGAAGTTGCTGCCAATTAGGAATGTGTTTAGAAAAGTCAAGAGTGATAGGGCTGGACCAGTTCAGAGGAGAGGAGACCTGTCAGCAGAGTGACCATTTGTCCTTTGCCTGGGCAGTCCAGGGTTATACTTGTTCTCCAGTGATTTAGATCCCCTTCTACTTAAAAGAAAAATGCTGGTTTAGATGACATATGTTCACCAAACACATCAGGAAATGATATTTCTTGGTTTGTTTCCCATGTCTTCAAGTCCTGGTAGACGTCACTAAGAAGGAAGCACAGGGGAGGGGCCACCTCAGAGGAGCTGAGGACAGCAGCTAGGAAGCAGGTTCCTTTGGGAGCAAGATGTTGGATTTATGGTAACCAGCCAAGGTCCTGGATTGTCAGGACAGCAGGTGAGCTACTTCAGGGAAGAAAGTTAAGTGGGGGCGGCGCCTGTGGCTCAGCGAGTAGGGCACTGGCCCCATATACCGAGGGTGGTGGGTTCAAATCCGGCCCTGGCCAAACTGCATCAAAAAATAGCTGGGCGTTGTGGCGGGTGCCTATAGTCCCAGCTACTTGGGAGGCTGAGGCAAGAGAATCGCCTAAGCCCAGGAGCTGGAGGTTGCTGTGAGCTGTGACTCCACAGCATTCTACCGTGGGTGACAAAGTGAGACTCTGTCTCTATAAAAAAAAAAGAAGAAGAAAGAAAGTTAAGTGGTCGGTGGGTGCCCAGATTGCCAGGGACAGCCACCCTAATGGAGCAGGGTCTGGTTTCTTATTAAGAAATAAACCACCCACCCCCACCACACAATGCCAGCTCTCACTCGCTACATATGTATATATTTTCCTTGGACAGTGTTTTATAAAAGAGTTCATTAATTTATCTGTTGGGTTAAGGCTTGAGGAGTGGGGCATGAACTCCCAGCTGTATATTGCTCTGAGGTGGGCAGGGAAGGATTGGGTCTCACTTGGCTTGGGAAATAAACAGGCCAGTTTGGACTGGCCTCCAGCTCTGTGACTGGATTGATGACTTGGAGCTCCTGGGGTGTGATGAGAGGTTGAGGGAGCTCACCTGGGGAAGGCTGAGCCCAGGTGCTGACTGGACAGATAATGGTGGGCCCAATTTTCTCTTCTGACCCTTAAGTTCTATTAGGTTCTCGGAATCCCTTAAGGGGAAGAAGCAAGGCTGAAGTTGATAACTGTGTCCTGAAGCAAGTCTCTTTGACCCTCTGAACCTCAGTTTCTTCTCTTGTAGAGCAGGCATGATAATAAATACTTAGTTCATATTGTGAAGATTAGAGACATGGTCAGGCATTCATTTAGCAAGGATTGGGGTCACTACTAACTGCCAGACACTGTGCTTAGCACAGATAGACAGCAATCAACACCCCATGTGACTCTTGTTCATGGCAAGATTATAGTCTAATATAAAAGAGAGAGGATAAAAAGAGAGCACTGAAAAACATCGTGAATTACAAGTGGTAGAAAGGAAAGGAACAAGGAGTATAAGAGAGAACCAGGGGGTGAGAAGAGAAGTGGATTTAGTTTACCAAGGTGGTCAGGGAAACTTTGAGGTGGTGACATTTACACTGATTTAGGCAGAACATCCAGCATGTGCCTGGAAATCAGTAGTTGCTCAACAAATGGCATCTTTGGGTGATAACTACCTTACATTCATGTGTTGCCCATCAGTTTTCCATAAAGTTTTGACATGGTGTCTTCTCTAAAGCCCCTACCTATTCCACGTGTTCCACAGAGCTGTTCCTGACCCACCCACTCCCAGCAAAAAGATTTCCAGAAGAGAAGACAGAACCAGAGAAGTCATCTCAAGATAACATCAGAGAGTTGTGTTTCTTCCTCAGTCTTTTTATGGGAGTTGTTGGGAAAGGGATGATGACTCAATTCTTCGGCAATGTGGGCTTCTAGGAAAGGCCTCCTAGGCCTCTCCCACACTTGCAGCTTCCTTGTTTCTGCCTCTCACCACCCCCCCACCATGATGCCTTCATCCTGGAAACCCAGAGTGGGGACAAGGGCCCCAGCTCCCAGCGGGGTGGGGGGCTCTGGGTCTGGCTTGTTTCCCTACCTGGTCCTTCCAGTGTTCCTCTCACATGACATGAGACGGGCAATGGAGGTTAACCCAGGCTGGGGGAGGGCATGGGACAAAGGCTCCACATGCTGGCTCTGCCTTGGACAAACCGTGTGACCTTGGATGTCTGCTGACTCATCTGAAAAGGGATGGACTTATGCTGTGTGGGGGTCTGAAACTTTGTTGGGTTTCTGACAAAGTTTGAGAACCTAATGAGAACTATCAGTCTCCACCAGAAAGAGGTCACACATGCCTTTTTACACTTTATTTCACATGCTCTACAGATCCTCCAACTGGAGGCTCCAGAGACTTCTTTCATGTTGAAACCCCTGAAGTGACAGTGGTCAAGGTGACCAATACCTACTTAACCTTTTCAGTTTGTTAAGTTCATTCATTCTCTCATTTACTCATGACAATCCTCTCAAATGTGTTGGTCATGTAATACTCCTAATTCCATTTTGCTGATGGAGAAATAAAGGCTCCAAGATGAGAAGTGAGTTGCTCAAAATAACCCAATTTACTGTTCTGCACCCTTCACCCCAGCTGCATCCATTCTCACCCATTTATCCTCTCCCAAGCCTACTGCCTTCAATTTTATTTATATCTTTTTATCAGAGTAGGGTAAAGCTACTCTACTGCCAAAAAAGGTTAATGGTTGTGGGTGGGGTACATGTTCCCCAATCAGGCTGGGCACACCTAGGTTTCTGAAGCCTTCTCACTGCTCCTTGGGAGTGGCCCATGCTCTGCTGGCCAGAACCCCACCTCTCTTGTGATGACCAGCCTGGCCCATGGCAGCAGCTGGGGAAGGTCCAAGGGTAGGCTGTGCTGGAAGCCTTGGCTCCTGGCATCAGCAATATGTAAAGGGGTCTCTTTCCCCCAAAAGGTCAAGCTCAGCTTTTCCTAGGGCCAGACTTGTTTAAGGAGAGAGCCTTCCTCTCTAGGTAATCCTTGGGCTCCCTTCTGTGCAAAGCTTTCGGATAGATGTGACTCTTGATCCTGGAGGGGTGAGAGAGGAGCCACCTCACTGCTGAGCTGTCAGGCAGGCTTGCCACTACCTGCTTGGGCCAGTCTAGCCCCAGCAGCCTGTGGCTGCTTTCATCTCTGTAGCTCAAAGGCGATGGTAGCGTCCCATCATTACTCAGCTGTCCAGGATGGAAGGCCACGGACACCAGGCAGAGAGCCTGGGTCTCCTCCCTCCAAAGCCCCAGGGATGGCCTGAAGTTGCAGCCTCTGGGGATGCTTTGGCCAGGAAAGTGAGAAAAGATGCTTTTCCGGGAGAGAGAAAGAGACTGAAGCACTTTATTGTAAATATTCCTTCATTTGCACGGCTAGTCCTTTTCTCCCCCGCGTGATTCTCAGAGACCTAGAAACCTCATTCTCATTTGGCACAGATGAGCCACTCCTCCCTCTCTCTCCTTGGAACTGTTCGAGCTTCACCGAATACTATGCTTGGATCCTCTCTTGCCTTCCACACTGGCTCCCTTCCTCCACCCAGGTGTCTCGGCAGCCTGCTCTCCACGCTTCCCTCTCTAGTTTCTTCAGAAGGCTGTGTCACCCCCTGCTCACCTGCACCAGACGTCCACATTTCTAAATTTGGAAGTGGTTCCTGCACACGCATGTGGATGCCTGGCCCTCCACTCCGCTCCAGCCCCTCCAAAAGGAGCTTCCTTCTCACACAACCGTGAGACCAGAGCAGCCAGACTCATGGCCCACCACCCCAAATACTCGTTCCTGCCTCACTACGGGGCCCCGTCCGCTTCCTCAAGGCCAGCTTAGGTGGGGGTGCCTGCCAGAAGCCTTCTGCAACCCAGCGCAACCCATATCCTCCTGTGAGGGCCTCAGCTCTGACATCCCTCACCTTCTAGCCCACTGCAGCTCCCGCTAAAGGCTCATAGCCCTTGTACCCCAACTGGTGTTACCTGTCCCGTGTCTTTCTCCCCCCAGCTTAAAAGCTCCACAGTGCAAGGATTGCCTTTTTTAAAAAATTTTTTTGAGACAGAGTCTCATTATGTCACCCTCGGTAGAGTGCCGTGGCGTCACAGCTCACAGCAAACTCCAACTCTTGGGCTTAAGCGATTCTCTTGGTCTCAGCCTCCCAAGTAGCTGGGACTATAAGCACCCGCCACAACGCCCAGCTACTTTTTGTTGCAGTTGTCATTGTTTAGCTGGCCCAGGCTGGGTTCAAACCCGCCACCCTTGGTGTATGTGGCTGGCGCTGTAACCACTGTGCTATGGGTACCAAGCCTAGACTGCTTGTCTTTTTTTTTTTTTTTTTTTTTTGAGACAGAGCCTCAAGCTGTCACCCTGGATAGAGTGCCCTGGCATCACAGCTCACAGCAACCTCCAATTCCTGGGCTGGAGCGAGTCTCCTGCCGCCTCCCAAGTAGCTGGGACTACAGGCGCCCGCCACAACGCCCAGCCATTTTTGGTTGCAGCCGTCATTGTTGTTTGGCGGGCCCGGGCTGGATTCGAACCTGCCAGCTCAGGTGTACATGGCTGGCGCCTTAGCCCACTGAGCCACAGGCGCCGAGCCTAGACTGCCTGTCTTACTCATTAACTATTCCCAGCCTCTAGTGCTGTTCCTGGCACTGCAGCTACTCACATTATGCTCCTTGAGGAATACAATTAGTACTCAATTGAATACTGTCAAGGACTGTTTGAATTCCTTAAGGGGAAAAGCCATTGTTTCTAACCTAATCTAATGCTGGGACAGGTCTCTAAGGTTTCATCATAAAAGTGTCAGGATGCCTTCCTCGTGGGGCGAGACACTATGCCCTATTAGTAGAGACATGAGGACCTAGGATATGATGGTACCAGGTGAGGGAGTCCTGGTCCTTAAAATGGGCTAGGGGTGGGGACTCAGGCAGCACTCAGCACAAGACAGGGATCTGTACCCTGTCAGTCAGCCACTCAGGAGGGCTAGCCAGCCACCTGGGCTATAGCTCCCACAATCCAAGCAACTCTCACATACTGTTTACTTCTCTTTTGAGCTCCTTTCATCTTCAGAAGTCTTGTTTGGTGTCCCAGCCTATCTCAGCTGTGCTACAGGGACCAAGGGTAAAGTTTCTGTCAAATATGGGTCAGAGAACTAGAAGAAAGAAAACTTCTGGGGCCCAGAATGGCATAGGCCAGGCAGGCCTGACCTGTTCATCACTCCTCCCCACTGGAGAGTCCCCAGCCCCCTTTAAAAGGAAAGCCTTACAGGTCTAGAGTTGGGTTCCATCACACAGCTCCCCACACTGGGTTCTCAGGGCCTAGCAGGGATGCCTTCCTCATGGGGCGAGACACATCCTGACTCAATCAACTTCTGTTTTGATCTTCCACTTCTGTAGGGTAATTATCCACAGTGCCACTTCTGGAAGTGGAACACTTGCTTCTCATTCTTGAAAATTAAATTTCTTTTTCTTTGTTTTGAGACAGAGTCTCACTCTGGTGCCCTGACTAGAATGCCGTGCCATTATACCTCACAGCAACCTAAACTTCATCCTCTTGCCTCAATTTTTAGTAGAGACAGGGTCTTGATATTGTTCAGGCTGCTCTCGAATTCCTGATATCAAGCGATACACCTGCCTTGGCCTCCCAGAGTGCTGGGATTATAGGCATGAGCTACCATGCCAGGTCAAAAATTAAATTTCTTTAATATTCCACTGACTGAAGCTTCTGCTTCCTCTTGCTTCCTTTTGCATTTCCTTGCTGCAGAGGAGTGTCTCCCAACACTTTTTATTGTTGCCTTTGTTCATTTTCTGAGCCATTCAAGAGGGATTGGTAGGCTACTATATAACATTCTCCCCCCATTGTCTGATTCTTTGTCTCTATTTCCTTTTCATCTCCCTCTCTGTCTCTGCATCTGTCTCTGTTTCTCTCTCTCTTCTCTCCCCACCCCCATCTGTCATCTTCCTGCGTTTTGGCTCACAGCTTCCCAGCATTTGTCCCAAATATCCAAGGGCAGCACAGGAATCCATCAATAGTATTAGGGAGTGCTTCTCAGTATAAACTGGGAACCAGGCAAAAGGCTCCCAGTCGACGCAGAAGACACACAAGTAACAGGGCTGTGGAGCAGGAGGGTACATGACCTAACCTTGTGGGTGGCCACTGTTGCTGGCCTGTCATAGTCACCGTGGCTGCCCGCAACCTTGTGACCCTGTTGGGAGCACGTGCATGAGCTCACTAGGAGGACTGCCCTTTGTGCACTTGATTTCCCTATAAAGTGTGCTGTTGTTTTGGTGACCTCTCTTGGCCATTTAAAGCTGCTCTTGATATTCCCTTTAACCTGATTTCTCTAGGGAGAGGGGAGCATCTGTGTAAGGTGTCCTGGGGTCCACACTGTCCCAGCCCAGCATCCCTATGTGTACATGCAGGGCCGGTGCTGGCCAGCAGGGGGCACTTTGCTCACAGGTGTCTTAAAGTGGCCACAGTTCCAGTTCAGATTTGGATTCCACTGAGGTTGTGCTCTTCCTCAAATACAAGTTCAGAGCTAAGTGTTACCTCAAATATCAGTAATTCTCAAATTTAGAAGCGCATCAGAAGTAGTCAAAACACAGATTCCTGGGACTTGCTCCCAGAGCTTCCAATTCAGTGTGTTTGCAGTGGGGCCAGATAATTCACATTTCTAACAAGTTCCCAGGTGAGACTGCCAGTCCTGATGGTAGAGGGACCATACTTTGAGAATAACTGTTGTGCAGTATCACCTTTAATCACCCTGCCCTCCTCTGAGTGGGTAATACCACTCCCAGATTACCAATAAATAAACTACAGCCCCCCGTAAGCAGTATTGAGGCAGTCGCAAGGTCACTGTTATGCTGGGAGTCAGTATTTGGGTGTATTTGGGTGTCCATGGTGTTTTAAAGACACTTTCTTTTTCCTATGCAAGTAGTTGGGCTCTATAAAACACTGTATTCCAGAACATTCTATAAAACACTGTATTCCAGAACATTCTTGTGGTCTAGCCTCAGGGAAATTAAACAAAGGAGAAACAGTGAAGATATACTTTGATTTGAGGGGAAAAAAATCGTTTGCCCTGAGTTTTCTACCTGCCTCTTGCTAGTGTCAGAATATGCAGCTCTGGTGTTTCATTTCAGTTTAGTGGTTCTCATCAAGAGTGATCTTGCTTCCTGAGGACATCTGGCAATATCTTAAGTCATTTAATGGGTGACCTAGGGGGATCCTTAGGGCATTTGGTGGGTAAAGGCCAAGGATGCTACTAAATGCCCTACAATGCACAGGGCAGCCCCTTGCAATAAATCCAGCCCCAAACGTCAGTAGTATTGAATGGAGAAACCTGCAAACTAGCCTGAAGCATGGTCGCTTGGCTAGTGCCACTTCCATGGCTGCTTGGGAGTAGACTTTGGGGAAGGTCATCAGAGAGCATTGCGGTGGACAGAAGGTTTGGAGGGCAAAGCTCCAAGGACTTTACAATCCTTAAGGAACAAGTATTATCCCAAGTTGGTTCAAAGAAAGATCACATATAGCTTCTGGTTAAGGCCAGCAACTGAGCTCTAAAGGCACCTCTTTTCTTTGATCAGAAGGCTCCTATGGTTATACAGTAGACTAGGCATTCTCTACTGCCGTCCCAATGCCCCTATAAGTATGTTCACAGGACAGGGAGTGGGGGCCTCTTATCCCAGTGCTTCCAGCTCCACCTGGACAAATCCACTGCTACAAGGTAAGGAGGATTCAGAGAAGCCAATCACTTTGCTGTTTTTCAGCCAAAAAGTTTCACCGAGAAATCTTATTCTATGTTTACACAGCATGACTGAAAGTGAGTGATTTGAACCCTGGCATGCCCAGGTCATTCAAAGGAAAAACAGTCTTAAACAGGGGAGGCTGTTTAAGGCTGTTTACCCCATTGGGAGTCAAGAGGAAGGCAGGGAATGCTGGCCTATGGTAGAACAAAACAAAATAAAACAAAATGAGAGAAACAAAAGAACACAAGCATCTGTTGGAATCATGGCTATTCATGGAGGTAGAGAACTGCAGCTTGTCAATCTTTCCAAGTAATCTATTTTTTTTTTTTTTGTAGAGACAGAGTCTCACTTTATTGCCCTTGGTAGAGTGCTGTGATGTCACACAGCTTACAGCAACCTCCAACTCCCAGACTTAGGCAATTCTTTTGCCTCAGCGTCCCGAGTAGCTGGGACTATAGGCAACTGCCACAATACCTGGCTAGTTTTTGGTTGCAGTTTGGCCAGGGCTGGGTTTGAACCTGCCACCCTTGGTATATGGGGCTGGCACCCTACCCACTGAGCCACAGGCACCGCCCTTTTCCAAGTAATCTAGATAGGTCTTCTCAGAGCTGTCAAATAATACATGATAGAGGATGTCCCTGAGTGCCATTCACAGAACCAACTACCAATTCAGTGTTTCCACCTGGCTTCTAAGGGCATCTCAAATCTAACAGGAGCACAGTAGAGTCCTGCATCCCACCTGGCCACCCAAACCAAGTCTTTTCCATCTCAGGGAGTAGCACCTGCATTCTTCCTGACCCTTCTTTCATACTCCACATTCAATCCATAGTAAATCCTGCCAGCTTGACTTTTAAAGATTTCCCCACCTGGCTCAGTGCCCATAGCTCAGGGGTTGGGGCTCCAGCCACATGCACTGGGGCTGGTGGGTTCGAACTCAGCCCACGCCTGCTAAACAAACAAAAAATAGCCAGGCATTGTGGCAGTCACCCATAGTCCCAGCTACTTGGGAGGCAGAGGCAAGAGAATCACTTGAGCCCAACAGTTTGAGGTTGCTATGAGCTATGATGTCATGGCACTCTACCAAGGGCAACATAGTGAGACTCTGTTTAAAAAAAAAAAGATTTCCCCACCACTTTTGGTTCTTTCTTATCTCTTCAACTGCCACACACTTAGTCCAAGCCACTATCATGTTTTTTTTTTTTATCTGATCTGTGAAAAAGGGCAGCCTTGAAAAAATTGCAAAAATAATAGAAAAAGACCTAATCTTGCAATTTCCTAGTAATAGTTATAGGTCAATCCTATAAATTCTTTTGCTAACAGGTACCCTATCCAGTGGGAGTTTGGTTTTCCACAACTTCTGAAGAGGACTGAACAGACATAAAGGAGATATAAATCTTTCTCTTTCAAAATTGTTTTTAAGAATCTGCTTTTAGAGGGATCCTGAGTAAAGAGCTAGAGAGGGAGTCACAGGCTTCAGCTGTATCTCGAGGGCAGAGTTACATCTCCTGTGATAATCCTACCCTCCATAATCTAAAGAAAGGTGAGGGGGAGCCGATTCTCGGACTTTGACAGACAGGCCAGCTCCAGTTCTTGGTTATCTACATGCCCCAAAGAAGATAGAAGGAGCAGAAGGAGCAGTTTCACAAGACCCTGTGAACTGGGCTACAATCCCTTCTTTTCCTCTTTGCCCGCCAAGCCTCCTGGCCTCGCTGCTGGCATTTTTCCATTCTTTGGAATGCTACCTCTCCTGTTCTCTTTTCTTTCTCTACTCTCTTTCACTCTCTCCCTCTCTCCTTCTAAGAAGATAAAATAAATTTTATACTTTTATACCCTAATCGTGGTCTAGAGCAGTGGTTCTCAACCTTCCTAACGCTGTGACCCTTTAATATAGTTCCTCATGTTGTGGTGACCCCACCCATAACATTATTTTCGTTGCTACTTCTTAACTATAATTTTGCTACTGTTATGAATCGTAATGTAAATATCTGATATGCAGGATGTATTTTCATTGTTACAAAGGGGTCATGACCCACAGGTTGAGAACCGCTGGACTAGAGAAATCTTTTGTCGACCCCATGGAGTACCTACTGAGTTTTCCACCCTAACAACCTATCTCTCTGCTCCCACCCTATGATGGAATTCAATTCTCAGTGCAGTGGCCAGGATGAGCCTGTTAAGCCTAAGTGAGGTGACCTCACTCGTCTGCTCAGCCTGCCCCCCTCATAGTAAACATAAATGACTTTGATGCTCCAAGATTCCCCTCCTTCACTCTGGCCTTACCCCTGCCACTCCACCCTTTCCCTCTCCAGGCCAGCCATGCTGAACTCCTCAAATACATCAAGCCCACTCCTGCCTCAGGGCCTTTGCACTTGCTGGTCCTACATCACCAATGCTCTTTTCTAGTTGTCTAGTCTCAATTCAGATGTTTCCCTCATTGACAGGATAGGCCTTCCCTAACCACTCCACAAAAGGGCAATCAGTACCTTTCCCCTCCACACTTCCTCTTTTCACTACCCTCCTTTTTTTCCTCAGCATTTACTACCAGGTTATAGAATATTTATGAATCTGCCTTGTTCTTAAGGTTCCCAGCTTCCAGAACTGTGAGAAATAAGTACAATATATTTATTTGGTTATCTCTGGCCTGCTTCCCTCTCACTTCCAAATTGATTTATTTAATGCCTATTTTCCACTGGTTTTGTTTTTCATTCATATACCGTTAACCTTTAATCCATATGGAATAAATAGAAATATAAGAAGGGGGCTTGGCGCCTGTGGCTCAACGGGCTAAGGCGCCAGCCACGTACACCTGAGCTGGCGGGTTCGAATCCAGCCTGGGCCCGCCAAACAACAATGACGGCTACAACCAAAAAATGGCCGGGCGTTGTGGCGGGCGCCTCTAGTCCCATCTACTTGGGAGGCGGAGGCAAGAGACTCACTTGAGCCCAGGAATTGGAGGTTGCTGTGAGCTGTGATGCCATGGCACTCTACCCAGGGCGACAGCTTGAGGCTCTGTCTCAAAAAAAAATAAATAAATAAAATGTATTCTTTATTTATTTCTTTTTGGAAATTATACATCCCTTTTACTTACACAAAAATTAGTGATATACAAACATGCACACATACCATATACCACTTTTATATATTACACACACATATATATACA